>CM041777.1:237110450-237140437 GCA_023374045.1 Limonium bicolor
GCCCGAGTGTCTCACAAACTCAAACATCACAATTTCTCCACAAACGTCTCATAGGCCCGAGCGCCTCCCAGACTCAAACACTTCAACCTCTTCCACCTTTTTAAGATTCAAACGTCTCACTGACCCGAGTGTCTCACAGACGTTGATATCCCATACTTCACACCACATGAACATCCTAAATGCCTCATAGGCCCGAGCGTCTCATAGACTAACCTCTCAAACCCGAAACTTTTTGAAACTTCAAACATCTCAAAAATCTCCAAAAACCCCAAAAGCCGTGAACTACGTAAGGTCTGATCTCAACAGGGAGTTGAGTACGTAGGCAGCCCATCTAGGGTGCGACCCCATTCCAATCCAAAAAACCCTTTTCCCAACTCTAGGGCGATATTCATGTTTGTCGAACATTCAAATTCCTTATGACTCCCACAAACCCTCGACTTCTTCAACTCTCAAAATAAGATTCCAAATCTTTCAGTCTATACTCATTCGAAATCATCATTTCTTCTTCTTGGCGTTAGCTTGGCAGAAAAGCTTGCCTCATCCACTCGTTTTCTCTCCTCTTGTCCTAATCATATCCTTGGCTTTTAAATGAATCTTTCTAAAAAGGTTTTGAAAGAAGGTAATCCCGACAATTGGAGACCGAGGTTTCCTCGGGCACCAATCCGAAGTCGTGGTCGTTGCCACTTCCAAGGGGTGTAACCTAGTGTGAACCCACATAGAATCTCTGCAAATGACCAGATAAGTCATATCCATAGGCAACAATTTCAGAGTCAATTAACGGTTCTTAGAACCTTCCTTTCCTTCCTTCCTAGTATCTTAGGTCAAACTAGGTGGCGACTCTAGTCAATTTCTGCCCTTAGGGCATAAGTCCGCGTGGAGCCCATTGAGAGCGGGTGCAGTGCACACTTGCACTTCCCTTTATGCTTTTTGGGAAAGACGGACGATTTAGTAGGTATTTGAGGGATGTCAGAATAACGGGTTTTCACCCTCCACAGAATGGTATTTTCTAGGATCTAGGTTTCTCAGTTAGACCATATTTAGATAGACCCCCCCTCATACCAAAAAATCACCCTCCACACTACCAGAAACAGAACCCGAACCCGACACTGAGATAAACTTTAGGAGATGAAGTAGAATTCATAGATCCCCCGCAAGATTTGATGACTATATTTGTTCTTCTACCCTAGGGAACAAAGACCTCTTCTATACCATCTTAGCTGAAAGGTTGGACCAAAGAAATCCAAACAATTATAACCATTCTGCTTTAGAAAGTCTTACTGAATACACACCAAAACAGACCATCCTCTCTTGTTCCCTACACCAAAGTGCCAGCAATTTCCATGACCAATTGAACAGCTTAGATGAACTTAAAAATTATAAAAGTGCCAGCAAATACCCTAGATGGGTCAAAGCTATGGATGATGAGTTCGAGGCACTACAACTAAACAAAATCTGGCCTATTGTAACTCTCCCAAAGGGAAAGAAGCCCATCAGCTATAAGTAGGTGTACAAGACAAAACTTAAAGCTGGTAAGAGCCTTGAAAGATTCAAAGCCAGATTAGTTATAAAGGGTTTTACCCAAAGACATGGGCTTGACTATGAAGAAACGTTCTCCCCCGTTGTAAAACACACAACCCTAAGGGCCTTTGATAATAACAGCCATCAAAAAGGGGTGGGTTCCAGACCAACTTGATGTCAATAACACACTCCTCCATGGAGATCTCCATGAGGATGTGTATATGAGCATTCCTGAGGGTCTAAAAGTCCATGGGGCAAACAAGGTATGTAAATTACACAAGACAATTTATGGCCTAAAACAGGCCTCACGACAGTGGTACGAAAGACTTGGAAATTTTTTGAAAAAGTTAGGATTTCATCATTCACAAAATGATTATTCTTTGTTTATAAAAACAAATAACAGTAAAACAACCATGTTGGGCATATACGTTGATGACATATTGGGTGTAGGAAATGATACCATGGAAATAAAGCTGCTGAAAGCCCGCCTAGATAAAGAATTTAGGATCAAAGACTTGGGTAGACTTAGCTATTTCCTCGGTATGGAATTCATTGAAGTAAAACAAGGGCTAATCATGTCACAACAAAGATATGCTAAACAGATAATTGAAGATTTTGACATGCAAGAAGCTAGAATAACAGCTTCTCCTCTGCCTGTTAATTTAAAACTATATCCTGATTTTGGCCATAAGCTTGAAAATCCAACCATGTATAGATCCTTAGTTGGCAAGTTAAATTATCTCACCAATACAAGACCAGACATTGCATATGTTTGAATCAGTTTTTACAATTTCCAACAAATGAACACCTAAGAGCTGCTTATCATACACTTTATTACATAAAAGGGACAACAGGTTTTGGATTGTTTTATAATAACAAGAATGATTTGGATTTATTAGCTTACTGTGATTCAGATTGGGCCTCATGCCCAATCACCCAAAAATCCATATCTGGTTACCATGTTCTGCTAGGTGGCTCTCCACTAAGTTGGAAATCAAAGAAACAAGTGTTTGTCTCATTGTCCTCTACAGAAGCATATACAGAGCAATGAGACAGGTCACTAGTGAACTCAGTTGGCTGAGCAGATTACTCCATGAGATAGGACTCATAAACATAACACCAATCCCACTAAACTGTGATAATTTAGCTATTGTGCACATTGCCAAGAACCCAGTTTCTCATGAACGCACAAATCAAATCGAACTCGATTGCCACTTTATGCGCGAGTAACTGGAAGAAGGGCTAATTCAGGTCAAGCATGTTCCCAATGAGCATCAGCTAGCTGATCTCATGACAAAGATACTAAAAGGTAAGAACTATCAGAACTTGTTTGATTCTATTGGACTGCAGACACACGATGATCATGGATGAGCAAATACAGCACAAAAGGCACAATTCTTTACCACACTACGAATTGTACTTTGAGGGGGGGGGGGGGGGTATTGGAGTTTGTAGCCTAGGTATATGTTGTGTAATATTGTCTAGAATGTAATTAGGGGTTACAGTTGTAATATTCCCGGTCTGGTTCTACATCTCATTTCTTTAGTTGTATTGAACCCGAGTATATAGTCTTAGGGATATTGTTGCTCTCCATCCCCTTTTTTCTCTCTCTCGCACTCTTCTCGACTAGGCTTAGTTTTCTTTCTATAAAAGATTCAATAACTTCTTTATGATTAATGCAATGGTTGTTTCTGTTCTGTTGATTTCACCGGAAATTGTCAGCCCCAAATGTTCACTCACTCATTGTTGCAGTTCTTAACAATATGTGAATCTTAGTCTGCCCCTCTTACGGTCAGTGATATAAGATTTAAAAATATGTTATTCTCTTCAATTCTGAATAATAAGCAGGCTACTCTAGTGGGTGGTTTGTGGAATTATCAGCGGTGTCCATTGGTGTTGGAGCAGGTTGATTCTTTACTCAAAAGTATTACTGATTATAATCCCTCATTTGTTAGATTATGGGTATGTATTCATGATTTACCTACTTCTTTGAGTCATTCTCATTTTTCCTAGAACTACGTAATCAACCACTACTAGAAAACACGTAACTAGCGACGAATAATTCCATCTCTAATTCATCGCTAAAAGCAGTTAGCTATGGATTAGAGACGGATCCATCCATTGCTAAACGCATCGTCACTAATTCCAATTTGTATCGGATGACGTATTCCGTCGCTAATTACTGAAATGGTAGCGATAGATTGGCGACGGGAAACGTCCGTCACTAATTGGAAGTCTATAATGTGGCCATCAGACACAAATGCAGCACTAAGGAAATCCATAATTCCATCATCATCATCATCAAATTAATGAACTTCATTACAACGAAGCAAAGCAGGGGGAAAATGGGGTTGTTGATCTTAGAAATTGCGCCGCTCTCCTTCATGTGTGAGTATCGGCTGAGAGCTATGCTCTATCCTCATTTGGCTCATCCATATGGGATGTGACTCCAATTTCAGCAGGGCAGTGCGAGGGCTAGAAACCAATGAATTTTTTTGGGGGGGAGGGGGAATCAGTGCATAATCGAGAGCGAATCCTTGTCAAATTAGCTATACATGCTATGCATTCAACCTTTGTAGGTAGATAGTCACCATGATAGCCATAAGCACCAGCATAGATAGGTATTCCTTGTTGTGTTACAACAAAAGCAATGCCCAGACGTGAGTGATTGTATATGTTGCCATTTACTGTTATTTCCAACCAATCATTATTGGCAAATCGATGAGCATCTAGAGCAACCGGTGTGGAGATGTTGCTTGCTTAAGCTGACTGCAAAAAACCATCCGCCTGGCACCAGCCCCATGCAAAAGATTTTACGTTCGAGTTGGTTACTTGACATCGAGCATACCACAACCACCAGAGAAATGACGTAAGATGCGTTAGTTGATTGATGAAGGATGTGAGACAAACTTGTAGGTACCACTCAATGAATGTCGTAATAACCTTGGATGGCTGGACAGAGAAGGAAAGTATGCACAAGAGTTTCATTGTCATCACATAATGAGCAACATGTGTCCATTTCAGTATGTATTCGTTGCTGAATAACTGTTTTGCATGGTATCATTGCGTGGAGGATCTTCCAACCTAGAAAACAGACCCTTGAGGGTAGATTGCATTTCTAGAGATGTTTTACAGCTTGACCCAAAGGTGGTTGACTAGATGATGATACCAAAGAAGCTTGGGCAAGGTGTATCACGGCATAATATTCAGATTTAACTGTGAAAACTCCTGCTGTAGTTAACCCCCATGTCCATGAATCTGGTTGTTGAGTACCGTGTCGAGTCTAAATTTGCTAAATATAGTCAACATCGTCGCCGGTAAACAGTAAAGAGATGTTCCATGCGTGAGGGTGTAAGAATATCCTCCACTTTGTCGTTGTTAAGATATGCTGAGGTAGCTTTCATAAAAAAGGTTTTCCCCCTGGTTTATTTAGAATCCATCGAGCTGGAATGTTTGTAGTCTGTCCATCATGAATATGTCTATGCCCACCATAATCTATTAGATCCCTGACACCCATTAGAGTATTGGAATAGCAATAGTAGTAGTGGGCTTAGTTTTTCTAACCTAATTACTTAGGCCCATATCACTTACTTTACTTATTATTATTAGAATAATAAGTAAAGATCAGTTTTGATAGTTTGTTTTTATCTTTTAAGATTTTCTGTTTTATCTTAATGTAAATCTAGAGTGTATATATATATATACATACACGGTACAGAGCATATGTAAGTTTTGACAGAATCAATGAAAAGCTATATACATCTCGTATTCTTTCTTTACACAAAACCACAATATTCTACTAACTCTTATATGGTATCTAAAGCATAGAAGGAGATCCTTTTCACATAGTCGCCTTCAACAATGGATGACAACGGTGGCAAGAAGAAGGTGTCTAAAACTGGCAACAACAGCAGCAACGTAATCGACGTTAATGACCCACTTTACGTTCATGCGGCTGAGAATCCCGGTCTGAGTCTTGTTCCAAGATTCACCGGCGTTGGCTTTCTGGGCTAGAAGATGGACATGATAACCGCCCTGAAATCAAAGAACAAGTACGCCTTTGTTACAGGCAAGATAGAAAAACCAGCAGAGAATGATGCAGTTCGATGCGTCACATGGGAGAGAGCCAATTCTCTGGTGGTTTCTTGGCTCAAAACGGCACTCGATCCAGTTGTTCTAGAGGGAGTAAGATACCATGATGATCCCGCTGAAATTTGGGATGCGCTCCGTACAAGATATGAGCGTAGAAACTTAGCGGTAATTCATAATTTAAAGCGGCAACTAGCAGAAATAAGGCAAGGCGAAGACTCAATCGTGGTCTACTACAACAAACTCAAGAAAGTTTGGGGCGAATTAGATTCAGCATGTCCCCCGGAGCGTTGCAATTGTTCTGGTTGTTCTTGTGGTATAAGCAAAGCCATCAAGAAAGCCAGAGAAACAGATAAACTAGTTCGAAATAATTGATTTGGTCCCCATGTTGTGACCCGCTATTTTTGAAGTTCTGCCCACCTTCAAGAGCAGCGGTCATTACTGTGGAGCGTACTAGTCATTTCGTGTTTTCACAAAGTGGTGGATTTTCATATAAGATTTTGTGCTTGATCATTCATCTTTCATTTCTCAAAATATCCCCCATTCCCCTCGTCGGAGCAAGTGGAGCAGCATGAAGATCGACTACACAGTTCTAGCCGAAAGCTAGAGACGCACCAACCTATGGAGCTAGTCAAGCGACATGAGGACCTACACCAATGGTCCAAATACAAAATCAGAGCCGTACCAACCCGAGTCAAGCGACATGAAGACTAGCAACGACTGTCCGAGTTCAAGCTGTTGAAAATCAGAAGAACACCAACTCGTTTTGTTTGATCACAATACTGCTTCGCTGCAATAGCCTAACAGCCGGTAAAGAGGCCGAATATGAGCAAGCAGCCGGTCAAGAGCCCGAAGACGAGCAAGCAGCCAACCAGGAGCGTGAGCAGTCAGCCAGAAGCCCGAAGACGGACCGGAAGAGTTCAAAAGAAGTTTAGCTCAAAACTCCCCATTTAATGACTTTTAGAATTGATGTATAGGTTTTCCCCTAGCATTCTTTTCTTTCTTGTCAATTTATGAATAGACTGCATGTATAGGTTTATACATTCCCTTTGAATTTATTTAGATCAATGTGTATAGGGTTCCACACTCCCTATTTTATCTTGCGAATGATCGAGCGTCAAAATCCATATTGAGAAAATCCACCACTTTGAAAACACGTGTTTTCAAAATTGTTTTTCCAAAACTTGGTTTCTTTTGGCATGCGCGCATAATGAAAAGAATGAACAAGGAGTGACCCCTCACAGTTATATGTCATTCATCAACTTTTCTTTATGGGGTGAAAATTCACGGTATCTGCAGGAGGCATCCTCTAAATAGACAAAGCCAACAATTGCAACCGAACACAAAACAAAATACATGCATTGCACTAAAAAAATATTTATATTCACTGGCGCTTTCAGTTAGTTCAAATCCATCAATCATTCACGAGTCATGTCCACCTCATAAAAATTGCATAATCATGTGTTCCATTGTCATCTCATCACACACCAGCTTTCACCCCAATATCTCAATCTCCAAAGCTTGATCTTCAAAGGGATAGTAGAAAACACCAGGGAGTTTGAACCTCTGCCATGTGCATCAGTGCCCAAAATGAAAAGAAGCAGTCCTTTTCCATATCGTGGGGCTACCATGCGGGAGTTGTCACTCCCTAAAAGTCCCAAATTCCAGGAGCCAATCACCAACCTGACCACACTCAAGAATGACTTCTCCGACAACAACCTCGACAAATCGACCACCTTTAGGGCCAATCGTGACGGGGTGAGCTTCATGGACTATCAACGGGAACCGATTCAAGAAAGACTAGGTGTAGCCTTACCATTCATGCATTGCATAAAAAAAACAAACAAAAACAAAAACAAAAACAAAAAAAAAACATTTAATCAAAATCCAAAATGAGTCATTTTCATTGTCAATACTTCATGCATCCTATACGTAGTAATCCCATATCACCACAACATATTGCATGGTAGATAGTTGCATTTGCATACTTCCATATCGGAACGACATCTTTGGGAAAAATCTTAAGAGATTGGTTGAACCGAATGTTTGAATCACTAAACTCTCGGCCCGTCAATGAACACAAGGGTCTAATCAAAATCAGCACCACAAACCAAGTGAGTAGTGTGCGAAGAGCAGTATTTTCTCTGGAATTCCAAATGAGGGTATGGGACAATCCACTGAGTGACGAGGGAAGGTAGAGTGATCTAATCGAGGTAAAACCACGAGCGACATATGCATTCCTTCAGCACGTGGAGAGGCACAATTCATAGTGAGATCAATGTCGATAAACAAGATACAAACTGTGATTCATGCAAAGATCCGAGAAGTAGTAAGAAAACAATCATTGACAAATGAGAATGACGAGGCACTTAGGAACAAAAATCTCCACAAAACCAAAAAGTTTTGACTGCCCTGTACATAATCCCTTAGTGAGCCCCGTAGAGCCTTTCAGATAAACCTTTTTTTGCGGACTCCACAACGTGCCACCTGACATATACATACTTACCCTTGCAAAAGAGGAGCTCGAAGGATCCGGAGCCATGGCCCCTCCCCACCATCTTTCACAAAAACAACAAATGAAATGTTCGAAGAAATCAGTGAGTCAATGCAACTCCAAAGCCAAACACCAAAAAAAAAGAACACCAAAAAATGTTCAAGATGATCAATGAGTCAATGCAACTCCAAATCTGAAAGCCAAAATACAAAGAACGTCGGAGAAAGTCGATGAGCCAATGCAATTCCAAAGCAGGAAGCAAAGAAGCAAAAATCATACACCGAAAAGGAAGGAGAAGAATGAGAAAATCGTACACCAAAGAAGAAGGAGAAAATAAGCAAAAGGACCAATGATGTCCCACTGAAACCAACAATGATTCTCAAAGATCATCCGTCTAATCGTTCCACCCATGGCAAAGGCGAAACATATCTTCTATTACACAAAAGCTCCACAATTTCCAAATAAATCCTCCAGTCCCATGTGACATACATCATACCCCTTAGCCCAGTTATAACCCAATAAAAGACCTTTGACTCGTTAGTTGATTGGCATTAACTGAAAGTATCGGATCTGAAACATGAATCATAAGCTTTGTGCTTGTTATCAACATGTCCCACCTCATAATACAGGGACTATGAGCGAATGAGTGCGACCTTACTTCACACGGTCTTCCGAGTGCGAATGACTCTTTGATCTAAGAACCAAAATATAACAGCCTACCCCCATTGCATGTGAGGAATTTGTAAGGGTCGGAAAGTCCGAAACCTTGAAAAGAAATTCTTTGGAAAATGCTACTCTGAGCATTAAGAGTGTCATCACACCATTAGCACACACGACCATACTCACGAGAGATTGACCCACGTCCCTCCATGAGAGGAATATGATTCACGCACTCCAGTTCAACAATCACTCAAGATCGAACCAAATATGTCTTATATTCGTAAACCTCATACTAACAGAGATAAAACCGTACCCTCTCTCAGAAAACTGCATATGCATTTTGCATCACCTTTAACACTCAATGTCTGCATTTATCATAATCATTTCATCCTTAACATCCGACCGGTAAGAACTTTGCCTAGTCTCGCTGTGAAAGTCAATTTCAGTTGCAGTTGTGGAAATTTGACTTCCGATCAAAGATAAAGCCAAACTGAAGCCATCCGGAGCCATGCGAAGACCGCCCCAGATCCGTCCAATGTCATGCTCGAGCCTCATCGACACCACTCCCAAAGCCAAGCTGGAGCCATGCGGGAGCCATCATCCAACATTGAAACTATCCTTGGAACTACACAGGGGTCATCCCCACAGCCCAAGAATAATACGGGAGCCACCTCAAATCCATATCGGAGCCATTTCGTCACCAGGGCCTTGCCTACAAAGTTTTCGAACTACGTCAGGTCTGATCTCAATACGGAATTGAGTACGTAGGCAGCCCGCCCAGGGTGTGACCACCTCAAAAGAAAATTCTCCTTTTGCTCCCCACTATCACCAAATAGAGCCATCTCGTAGCCCTCCCTGGAGCCATCCCGAGCTATCCCGGAGCCATCTCGAAGAAACTGAAGCCGTAACTGACCATACCAAAGCCATTCATCCGCAACCAAAAAACTGTCAACCACATCAAAGTACACAAATCACATCGACCCACCACTCGACTCAAAATTCAAGCTAAATCAAAGCGCACCAACCATCCCAAAAATCTCAATCCAAATTGAAACCCACCAACCATCCCAGAGCCGTTGCTCACAATGGGGTCATGAATCATGGCGGAGCCATCCGACCGCACTGGAACCACCTGACCGCACCGGGGCCATCCGATCATACCGGAGCCCTCGGATCATATCGAGGCCATCCAATCGTATCAAAACCATCGAGTTCCCACAGTCACTCATTCAAAAAAAAACATCCATTCAAAAGACCAATCACCAAATCACACAAAACCAAAAACTCGAAAGCCATACCGGAGCCATCTCGAACTCTAGAGCCAAGAGTTATACTAAATCCCGAAATCATAGTGCACATCGGACCAAGACCACCAAAACAAAACCAAAACAAAAGTCCCACACTGACAAAGTCAAAGGCAACATTGACAGAAAGCATTCGACCATCACATCCCTCACAGAAGCAACCAAAAAACATCCAATCCCGAATCAATACACGACCAGAGTCATCCTCAAATCAACCACTCAAATCAGCGAGCTTCGTACAACTCCATAAAGTATTATAGGCTCGTCATAAGTCCTATAGCTAGATATCAAGAGGTCTAGTTGAGGCACTCCTAAGGCTTCGTATTCTCAATCGCATTCTAGGCCCGTCATAAGCCCTAGGACTGGATATCAAGAGGTCCAGTTGAGGCACTCCTAAGCCCTTGTGCACCCTAAACCAAATCGGATTGTTAGTATTATAGGCTCGTCATAAGTCCTATAGCTAGATATCAAGAGGTCTAGTTGACGCGCTCCTAAGTCCTTGTACTCTCAATCGCATCCTAGGCCCGTCATAAGCCATAGGACCGGATATCAAGAGGTCGAGTTGAGGAACTCCTAAGCCCTCGTGCACCCCAAATCAATCAATTGTTGTATTATAGGGCTCGTCATAAGTCCTATAGCTAGACGTCAAGAGGTTTAGTTGAGACTTGTCATAAGTCCTCGTACTTTCAATTTGCATTATAGGCTCGTCATAAGTCCTATAGCTAGACGTCAAGAGGTTTAGTTGGGGCCCGTCATAAGTCCCCGTGCACCCGCATCCATAAGAACACATCATAAGCCACAGTGAGAATTTTTGGCGTCCCGTCAACCTTGATCTAATTCTGCAAGCCTGCTATTGCAGAATTGAATCAAGAGGAGCCATCTATAGACACCAAAAATTCTCACCCATAAAGAAATTCAAAAATAAGAAATACATAAGAGGGCGTCGCCTTTCTTTTTCAAAACATATTAGCGTGCGTGCTGAAACAAAACCATCATTTTATAATCCTTTTCAAAACATTTCATAAAAACATGATTTTCCGAAAATGAATTTCCAAATGACAATCCGGTTTTAAACCCATCCCTTTTGTTTTATTCATTACTTATTATTAGTTTTTTTATTGTTATTCTATTTATTTGCTTATCTATTCTGTTATCCTTTATGTTCCTTTTGCTACTCATTTATTTTATCTTATTTGCCGCTACGTACATACTCCCTCCGTCCCACCTTGACTGTCTAGTTTACTATTTAGATGTGTCGTTTGACTTCAATTAACATATAAGATAATATATTTTATAAATCTATTTTTTACAATAGAATCTTTATGTGAAAAACTATATATTATACAATTTAATTTTTAAAAATTATTTTATCTTCTATGTTTAATATTGAAGTGGAAAAAGTGCCAAAAAGCAACAGGACACTTATGACGGGACGGAGGTAGTATCTAATTCAGTCTCCATTTTTATTACATTCACTCATGTTTTTTTATTGTCATTGTATTAGTATTATTTTATTATTTCATGTACATATTTTTTATACTATTTTATTTATTTACACCTCATTATGTTTTGAACCCTGTTTTAGCCATATTCCATAATTTCGTAGCATTTTAGAGAGGATATCCAGTTTCAATTAGAGATTTTGAACTAGTTCTGTCATTTGTATATTGAATTCTGAATTAGCATAGCTGGTTAGTATGTGCTCATTGGAAATTATTGATCCTGAGTTTGAACCTTCATAGGATTGTTTGACTGTCTTTTGTTTTCCTTCCTGCTCGTGTTAACGGTTAACTACCAGTTCTCACGTTCATATGACAAGTCAGTCATTAGCATAGCCGGTTAGCAACCTAATAACAATATCGGGAGGTCTTGGGTTCGATTTGTGCTATGGACATAGCTTGTTTTTTATTTTTAAACTTCTAGCCAATTCCTTTCGGACTGATCAAATGTAGCCCATGGCCCATTTCAACTAGTCAAACACAGCCCATAAGAAGAAACCCTAAGTTTTCTATTATAAGACAAGCAAAAACCCTACTCCTCTGGGGTACTGTAGCCGTCATCTCCTAAGACCAATTTCAAAAACATAAGAACATCAGAGTTTTCATCATCGACGGGAATTCGTTTTCGATCTTTCACTCTATCTCCTTCTTCCCTTCATTGTACTCTTCATCTGCCTCTACCCATCCCTGATCCGATGCTCGATCTCAAAATTCAAAGAAACTGAGCCAATTCCTTTCGGACTGATCAAATGTAGCTTGTTTTTTATTTTTAAACTTCCAGCCAATTCCTTTCGGACTGATCAAATGTAGCCCATGGCCCATTTCAACTAGTCAAACACAGCCCATAAGAAGAAACCCTAAGTTTTCTATTATAAGACAAGCAAAAACCCTGCTCCTCTGGGGTACTGTAGCCGTCATCTTCTAAGACCAATTTCAAAAACATAAGAACATCAGAGTTTTCATCATCGACGGGAATTCGTTTTCGATCTTTCACTATATCTCCTTCTTCCCTTCATTGTACTCTTCATCTGCCTCTACCCATCCCTGATCCCATGCTCGATCTCAAAATTCAAAGAAACCGAGCCGCAACCCTCGATTCTGATACACACTCACTCTCTATAATCGGTTTCCCTCAACGAGGGTAGACAGTGCTCAATCTCCTCTCAAAAACCAGCAGTATTCCTCATCGGTTTCTTCGACCTCACCTCACATCGTTCTCCTCTAAAATTCTTCAAAACCCAGAAACCTGCTCAACGCAACGTTCATCAAGCAAAATCGAAGAGAAGACGACCTTCCCTAAGTTCCAAATCTTCATCACCCTCGAAAGCATATATGCCTGTCTCCTTCTTCTCTCACTCGCTCCACACTCTCGGAAAACATTAAACCTATCTATGAGCTCGTTCTGGCCTCGAATCCCGTTTATCGACGAACCTTGGGCACTCAGGAAGCCAGGCTCATCGCTCTTGAGCATGTGCGATGCTCTTTGTGGTCGGCCGCAGACCCAGACTAGTTTGGGTTACTCGGGTTTTGCTTTCGAGCTTTTCATTTCCGCAATCCCCTCTGCATTTATTTCAATTTCATATTATGCTATACTTTTCTTCTGTCCAATTCAATTTAATTTGGCTCTGTTGTTTGCTCTGTCCCTCTATCAGACTACATATGATTCGTGCTTCTGTATCTGGCTTCCCGGTTGGTTTAATGTGTCTTGCAGTCGCTGGCATTTGGGTTCTCAATTTATTGTTTACAACTTCGTTTCAGAAACCTGTTGGCACCTAATCTAAAATTCCTTTTGATTATGCGATTTAGTATCCGTTTTTTTATCGAATTCCATAGTGGACAGTCATAACCCTTTCTCTCTGTAACTCACTCTCACACACGATGGGTACCCGAGTTTCTGGATGTACTGGTTTCAGGATGAACAATTTTCTGTCACTTAGGTTTGGTGTGTCTTCTGCCTGGAAGAAGCTTTACTCGAGCAGGGTGATGGGTTAACATTTCCCTCTGTGAAATCTTCACCGTCCACCTCTCGGTTGGATTACATTATTTTTCCTTCCCGTTTCGCTGCCTTTGAGTTGAGCTCTATCTGACTTGATATCACACGGGTTTGTTTCGGAGGTTTTATCTATCTAACTTCTCATTTCCTTATCGTTGTTGTAGTATATACTCTTTTCTTGACAACCTGTTGCTTACTGCCTCTGTTTGCTTTGGTTATGCATGGGTTCGACGGTTCTTGCGGTTACCAACATGTGACATGCGATTGAAAGCTTCCGCTCTCAAAAGTGAGGAATTACGTGGATGTTCTCGATTCCATCAGAGAACATGGATGTTTATTGTCGGTTGTTTTCTCTGTTGTACCCTGTTCGTTTGCCTGTTTGTGTTTTTCACCAAGAGAACCCCGTAGTTGTGATGGTTACATAAACGATCAGATACATATCTGTCTTGGCTTTTCGCTTGTGATATCTCTTTGTGGTATGTCGGGACTGTTATGAGCAACTGAACCCCACAGACATGGCTAGAAGTTGAGATGTAGGCTCGGTTTCACGCGAGTCCATTTTGCTTTCGAGATGGTTCTTTCTGGGTGTGTGAATCTGCTCGTGTTTTATTTGGGTTCAGACCGAAACAAGCAAGAGCTCCTAAGCTCCGACCGTAGATTTGGTCTTACTCTCTAGATCAATTTTCAATTCACAATTTACAATGCATTTTTTCCTTATGATTATGCTTGCAGTCTAATGGGTTTAGTGTGTTTGTTTACGTTTCCTTGGATATTTTGCAGGAGTTTCCCGACTGCTCGCCTCTCGGTATCTGTTCCTAAACTAGTTTGAGCTTATATACATTTGTCCGGAGTATGTTTTGTCATCTATCTGGGAAGCGCATGTCTATCCTACATCTGTTATGTTTGTAGTTTGTTGGATAATTGTGTTATTATGGATATCCGATCAAATATGTGCATGTTTTTACAATCCCGTTGGTTTTACGTGTTGCAATTAATCATCGTTTTATCTCATTTACTTGCCCTTTGGAGTAGAGGAGGAAAAAAGGAAATGACCAGACAAAACCTTTTGTTGAATAACTTGGTTCGAACTCATTAATAACATTAGGTTTTGAACTGTTGTTTAGGCCTGAGTTTCTGTTAGTTCTCAACAGCAAAAGATAGATTGGATTCTTTAAAAGTTCAGTTTGCAATGTTATCTGTTTTGACTTCATTCACGAGATTGGTTTGCTCTACATCTTTCATCCTGTACTATACATGTATATACTTTATATATAGTTTTGTTGTGATCTTTTATTCCATTGCTCTTTATATTATTTATTGTTTATTGTTTAAGCCCTAGACATCCCTTTAGGTCAACCATTTATTATGATAAGTCTTGGGGGTACCCCCACAACTAGCTCATTTCTATTTGCTTTGTGGGGACTCATACCCCCAAACTTTGAGGATCTATTTTAAGCCATTAAAGGTACCCCACAGCTAGCTCATTTCTATTTGCTTTGTGGGGAACAATACCTTCCACACTTGTAAAGCCTATGCCAAACCACCCCTAATTTCATTAAGAAAACTTTACCAAAAAAAGAAAGAATAAATTCAAATCTAATTTGAGTCCAAATCCAATTTCACCTTCAGTATGAAACAAGGCCCAATTGTGGTCCAACTTCCAATGTCCAAATTCAACCCACAAGACCTAATCAGGCCAGATTTCTAATAAGTCTCAAAATTTGAATCAGGTCCAAAATCTGAACCTGGCCCAATTTGAAATCACCCATTAATTCAAAGTTGGCCTAATTTTCAAAATCCTAACCTGACCCAAATCCAATGTGGCCCAACTCCCATATGGCCCAAATCAGAGCAATCAGAACTTGGCCCAAATTGTGACCTGGCCCAAATTGCAAAGCAGCCTAAATCAGAGTCTGGCCCAAAACACAATCTAGCCCAATCATAAATTGGTCCAAGCCCACTTGGCCCATCAGGCCCACTCGGCCCATTAAGCCCATTTCAAGGGCCAAGCCCATTTCGAGGCCAAAACCCACTTCAAGGCCCAAACCCATTTCAAGGCCCAAGCCCATTTTGGCCCAAAAGCCCAAACAAAGTCCACGTTTGACCAATCCCAAACTTTGACCAACCGAATGTTGACCTTGACCCAACTTTGACCTGGCCCGTTTCCAAGCCTGATTCAATTCAATCCAATTCAAACTCAATCCCATCCAAACCCAAATTGTAGATTCCATCCAAACTCCAAAAATCCAAAAACATTCCTCATTATTCAGATTTAATTCAGAAATCTTGAAAATCTCTTTTCTCAAATTTTCAAACAATCATTTTATTCAAACTTCATCAAGTTTTCAAAAGAACCATTTTGTGGAATTTTAAAGGAAAAACTCTTCTCACATCACAGAAAACTCTTCTCAAATGCAGAAAAATCTTCTCACATATACAGAAAGTTTTCTCCTAAAACATTTCTCAAAATCAGTGTTTCTTCATCAGGAATTCCGAACAACTTCAAAAAATTTCCAACTCAGTTTTCAAACTCAAAACTAAACCATTTTCGGGGAACATGGGATGTCTAACACCTTCAAAGAACGTTTTCTTCCTAGTTAGGCATCACTTGTCTCCCTTTCCAAATAAAAATCCGAGGCAGGGCACTAGGGTCGTAACCTCCCTTGTCGCAGTCTAGATCTCTTTAGGCGGGGCATTAGGGTGACAAACCTCCCCTAATTGCAGCCTAGATTTTTACTAGGCGGGGTGCTGGGGAAGTAATGACCTTCCTAGCTGCAGCCGGGATTTTAGTATCGTCTAACTCCCTTCCGCTCGATTTTAATGTTTTTTCGATTTTCAATGTTTTGAAACCCGGGAGTTAGAGACGTTATTAGGGTTTGACAAGAGCATCTCATTCATGATGTTTCTTTCTAAATCCTATTTTTCGACATAAATTCATTGCCCCGTCTTTCGAGCCTCGACACTTACCATTAATTAAGTGTCGTTCGAGGGGGTACACAGGGTGATCCATCGGGATCATCCGCCCTTTCAAAATAAAACAAATAAAAGAGAGACGATTTTGACAATCATTTCTTCAAACAATTCAGATCATTATCTCCTTACTTCAAATCCTGACATTCCAAAACCTGAACCCTATTAGAACCACGAACCCGAAAAAACCCGGGATCTCTTCCCAAACTTCAAATTGTCTCACACACTTAAATCATCATTCAAACTCCGAACCGCTTCAAACTAAAATCATCTCTTAAATCCCAACTTCCCTCAAACTTCTAAGTCTCATAGGCCCGAGTGTCTCATAAACTCAAACATCACAATTTCTCCACAAACGTCATAGGCCCGAGCGCCTCCCAGACTCAAACACTTCAACCTCTTCCACCTTTTTAAGATTCAAACGTCTCACCGACCCGAGTGTCTCACAGACGTTGATATCCCATACTTCACACCACATGAACATCCCAAATGTCTCATAGGCCCGAGCGTCTCATAGACTAACCTCTCAAACCCGAAACTTTTTGAAACTTCAAACATCTCAAAAATCTCCAAAAACCCCAAAAGCCGTGAACTACGTAAGGTCTGATCTCAACAGGGAGTTGAGTACGTAGGCAGCCCATCTAGGGTGCGACCCCATTCCAATCCAAAAAACCCTTTTCCCAACTCTAGGGCGATATTCATGTTTGTCGAACATTCAAATCCCTTATGACTCCCACAAACCCTCGACTTCTTCAACTCTCAAAATAAGATTCCAAATCTTTCAGTCTATACTCATTCGAAATCATCATTTCTTCTTCTTGGCGTTAGCTTGGCAGAAAAGCTCGCCTCATCCACTCGTTTTCTCTCCTCTTGTCCTAATCCTATCCTTGGCTTTTAAATGAATCTTTCTAAAAAGGTTTTGAAAGAAGGTAATCCCGACAATTGGAGACTGAGGTTTCCTCGGGCACCAATCCGAAGTCGTGGTCGTTGCCACTTCCAAGGGGTGTAACCTAGTGTGAACCCACATAGAATCTCTGCAAATGACCAGATAAGTCATATCCATAGGCAACAATTTCAGAGTCAATTAACGGTTCTTAGAACCCTCCTTTCCTTCCTTCCTAGTATCTTAGGTCAAACTAGGTGGCGACTCTAGTCAATTTCCGCCCTTAGGGCATAAGTCCGCGTGGAGCCCATTGAGAGCGGGTGCAGTGCACACTTGCACTTCCCTTTATGCTTTTTGGGAAAGACGGACGATTTAGTAGGTATTTGAGGGATATCAGAATAATGGGTTTTCACCCTCCACATAATGGTATTTTCTAGGATCTAGGCTTCTCAGTTGGACCATATTTAGATAGACCCCCCCCCCCCCCCTCATACCAAAAAATCACCCTCCACACTACCTGAAACAGAACCCCAACCCGACAATGAGATAAACTTTAGAAGATGAAGTAGAATTCATAGAGCCCCCGCAAGATTTGATGACTATATTTGTTCTTCTACCCTAGGGAACAAAGACCTCTTATATACCATCTTAGCTGAAAGGTTGGACCAAAGAAATCCAAACAATTATAACCATTCTGCTTTAGAAAGTCTTACGGAATACACACCAAAACAAACCATCCTCTCTTGTTCCCTACACCAAAGTGCCAGCAATTTCCTTGACCAATTGAACAGCTTAGATGAACTTAAAAATTATAAAAGTGCCAGCAAAGACCCTAGATGGGTCAAAGCTATGGATGAGTTCGAGGCACTACAACTAAACAAAATCTGGCCTATTGTAACTCTCCCAAAGGGAAAGAAGCCCATCCGCTATAAGTAGGTGTACAAGACAAAACTTAAAGTTGATAAGAGCCTTGAAAGATTCAAAGCCAGATTAGTTATAAAGGGTTTTACCCAAAGACATGGGCTTGACTATGAAGAAACGTTCTCCCCCGTTGTAAAACACACAACCCTAAGGGCCTTTGATAATAACAGCCATCAAAAAGGGGTGGGTTCTAGACCAACTTGATGTTAATAACACACTCCTCCATGGAGATCTCCATGAGGATGTGTATATGAGCATTCCTGAGGGTCTAAAAGTCCATGGGGCAAACAAGGTATGTAAATTACACAAGACAATTTATGGCCTAAAATAGGCCTCACGACAGTGGTACTAAAGACTTGGAAATTTTCTGAAAAAGTTAGGATTTCATCATTCACAAAATGATTATTCTTTGTTTATAAAAACAAATAACAGTAAAACAACCATGTTGGGCATATACGTTGATGACATATTGGGTGTAGGAAATGATACCATGGAAATAAAGCTGCTGAAAGCCCGCCTAGATAAATAATTTAGGATCAAAGACTTGGGTAGACTTAGCTATTTCCTCGGTATGGAATTCATTGAAGTAAAACAAGGGCTAATCATGTCACAACAAAGATATGCTAAACAGATAATTGAAGATTTTGACATGCAAGAAGCTAGAATAACAGCTTCTCCTCGCCTGTTAATTTAAAACTATATCCTGATTTTGGCCATAAGCTTGAAAATCCAACCATGTATAGATCCTTAGTTGGCAAGTTAAATTATCTCACCAATACAAGACCAGACATTGCATATGTTTGAATCAGTTTTTACAATTTCCAACAAATGAACACCTAAGAGCTGCTTATCATACACTTTGTTACATAAAAGGGACAGCAGGTTTTGGATTGTTTTATAATAACAAGAATGATTTTGATTTATTAGCTTACTGTGATTCAGATTGGGCCTCATGCCCAATCACCCAAAAATCCATATCTGGTTACCATGTTCTGCTAGGTGGCTCTCCACTAAGTTGGAAATCAAAGAAACAAGTGTTTGTCTCATTGTCCTCTACAGAAGCATATACAGAGCAATGAGACAGGTCACTAGTGAACTTAGTTGGCTGAGCAGACTACTCCATGAGATAGGACTCATAAACATAACCCAGTTTCTCATGAACACACAAATCAAATCGAACTCGATTGCCACTTTATGCGCGAGTAACTGGAAGAAGGGCTAATTCAGGTCAAGCATGTTCCCAATGAGCATCAGCTAGCTGATCTCATGACTAAGACACTAAAAGGTAAGAACTATCAGAACTTGTTTGATTCTATTGGACTGCAGACACACGATGATCATGGATGAGCAAATACAGCACAAAAGGCACTTCTTTACCACACTACGAATTGTACTTTTGAGGGGGGGGGGGGTATTGGAGTTAGTTTGTAGCCTAGGTATATGTTGTGTAATATTGTCTAGAATGTAATTAGGGGTTACAGTTGTAATATTCCCGGTCCGGTTCTACATCTCATTTCTTTAGTTGTATTGAACCCGAGTATATAGTATTAGGGATATTGTTGCTCTCCATCCCCTTTTTTTCTCTCTCGCACTCTTCTCGACTAGGGCTTAGTTTTCTTTCTATAAAAGATTCAATAACTTCTTTATGATTAATGCAATGAGGTTGTTTCTGTTCTGTTGATTTCACCGGAAATTGTCAGCCCCAAATGTTCACTCACTCATTGTTGCAGTTCTTAACAATATGTGAATCTTAGTCTGCCCCTCTTACGGTCAGTGATATAAGATTTAAAAATATGTTATTCTCTTCAATTCTGAATAATAAGCAGGCTACTCTAGTGGGTGGTTTGTGGAATTATCAGCGATGTCCATTGGTGTTGGAGCAGGTTAATTCTTTACTCAAAAGTATTACTGATTATAATCCCTCATTTGTTAGATTATGGGTATGTATTCATGATTTACCTACTTCTTTGAGTCATTCTCATTTTTCCTAGAACTAGGTAATCAACCACTACTAGAAAACACGTAACTAGCGATGAATAATTCCATCTCTAATTCATCGCTAAAAGCAGTTAGCGATGGATTAGAGACGGATCCTTCCGTCGCTAAACGCATCGTCACTAATTCCAATTTGTATCAGATGACGTATTCCGTCGCTAATTACTGAAATGGTAGCGATAGATTGGCGACGGGAAACGTCTGTCACTAATTGGAAGTCCATAATGTAGCCATCAGACACAAATGCAGCACTAAGGAAATCCATAATTCCATCATCATCATCATCATCAAATTAATGAACTTCATTACAACGAAGCAAAGCAGGGGGAAAAGTGGGGTTGTTGATCTTAGAAATTGCGCCGCTCTCCTTCATGTGTGAGTATCGGCTGAGAGCTATGCTTTATCCTCATTTGGCTCATCCATATGGGATGCGACTCCAATTTCAGCAGGGCAGTGCGAGGGCTAGAAACCAATGAATGTTTTTGGGGGGGAAGGGGAATCAGTGCATAATCGAGAGCGAATCCTTGTCAAATTAGCTATACATGCTATGCATTCAACCTTTGTAGGTAGATAGTCACCATGATAGCCATGAGCACCAGCATAAATAGGTATTCCTTGTTGTGTTACAACAAAAGCAATGCCCAGACACGAGTGATTGTATATGCTGCCGTTCACCGTTATTTCCAACCAGTCATTATTGGCAAATCGATGAGCATCTAGAGCAACCGGTGTGGAGATGTTGCTTGCTAGAGCTGACTGCAAAAAACCATCCGCCTGGCACCAGCCCCATGCAAAAGATTTTACGTTCGAGTTGGTTACTTGACATCGAGCATACCACAGCCACCAGAGAAATGACGTAAGATGCATTAGTTGATTGATGATGGATGTGAGACAAACTTGAAGGTACCGCTCAATGAATGTCGTAATAACCTTGGATGGCTGGACAGAGAAGGAAAGTATGCACAAGAGTTTCATTGTCATCACATAATGAGCAACATGTGTCCATTTCAGTATGTATTCGTTGCTGAATAACTGTTTTGCATGGTATCATTGCGTGGAGGATCTTCCAACCTAGAAAACAGACCCTTGAGGGTAGATTGCATTTCTAGAGATGTTTTACAGCTTGACCCAAAGGTGGTTGACTAGATGATGATACCGAAGAAGCTTGGGCAAGGTGTATCACAGCATAATATTCAGATTTAACTGTGAAAACTCCTGCTGTAGTTAACCCCATGTCCATGAATCTGGTTGTTGAGTACCGTGTCGAGTCTAAATTTGCTAAATATAGTCAACATCGTCGCCGGTAAACAGTAAAGAGATGTTCCATGCGTGAGGGTGTAAGAATATCCTCCACTTTGTCGTTGTTAAGATATGCTGAGGTAGCTTTAAAAAAGGTTTCCCCCTGGTTTATTTAGAATCCATCGAGCTGGAATGTATGTAGTCTGTCCATCATGAATATGTCTATGCCCACCATAATCTATTAGATCCCTGACACCCATTAGAGTATTGGAATAGCAATAGTAGTAGTGGGCATAGTTTTTCTAACCTAATTACTTAGGCCCATATCACTTACTTTACTTATTATTATTAGAATAATAAGTAAAGATCAGTTTTGATAGTTTGTTTTTATCTTTTAAGATTTTCTGTTTTATCTTAATGTAAATCTAGAGTGTATATATATATATACATACACGGTACAGAGCATATGTAAGTTTTGACAGAATCAATGAAAAGCTATATACATCTCGTATTCTTTCTTTACACAAAACCACAATATTCTACTAATTCTTATATGGTATCTAGAGAATAGAAGGAGATCCTTTTCACATAGTCGCCTTCAACAATGGATGACAACGGTGGCAACAATAAGGTGTCTAAAACTGGAAACAACAGCAACAACGTAATCGACGTTAATGACCCACTTTACGTTCATGCGGCTGAGAATCCCGGTCTGAGTCTTGTTCCAAGATTCACCGGTGTTGGCTTTCTGGGCTGGAAGATGGACATGATAACCGCCCTGAAATCAAAGAACAAGTACGCCTTTGTTACAGGCAAGATAGAAAAACCAGCAGAGAATGATGCAGTTCGATGCGTCGCATGGGAGAGAGCCAATTCTCTGGTGGTTTCTTGGCTCAAAACGGCACTCGATCCAGTTGTTCTAGAGGGAGTAAGATACCGTGATGATCCCGCTGAAATTAGGGATGCGCTCCGTACAAGATATGAGCGTAGCAACTTAGCGGTAATTCACAATTTAAAGCGGCAACTAGTAGAAACAAGGCAAGGCGAAGACTCAGTCGTGGTCTACTACAACAAACTCAAGAAAGTTTGGGGCAAATTAGATTCAGCATGTCCCCCATAGCGTTGCAATTGTTCTGGTTGTTCTTGTGGTATATGCAAAGCCATCAAGAAAGCCAGAGAAACAGATAAACTAGTTCAATTTCTTATGGGGTTGAATCGGGACTATTTGGCCAACAGAGGGCAAATTCTCTCGATGCAAGAAATCCCATCTTTAGAAAAGGCTTTTTTGATAATAATACAAGAAGAAGATCAAAGGGGCAAGGACTTCACCAGAGAAGATGCTATGTCGTTTTATTCCCATGGCAGCGGCGAAACGACGAAAAACCCTAGAAGAACAGAAGGGGAAAAGAGAAGGGTTACTTGTTCTTTTTGCAAGAAGAATGGTCACAGCGCTGAAGAATGTTACCAGAAGCGTAAATGTAACCACTGTAAAAGGACATGCCACCTTGCTTCAGAATGCTACCAGCTCCATGGGAGGGATGTTGACCTTGCTCGGAAGAAGAAGGCGTATGCCAACACTGTAAAAGAACAAGAGACAGCCGGTGAGACCGAGAAAGAAGATAACGGAGGCTTAACACCAAAACAGCTCCAGCAAATCTCTGAACTCATTCGCAGTTCAGTTGCCGCTTCAAAAACAGAAACAAATCACTGTAACTTTGCAGGTAAACACGCTCTCAGTATTTTTCACAAGCGATGTCTTTTGAGTGAGGATTCATGCGATAGTATTGATTGTAAATGGGTGATTGATTCGGGAGCCACCGATCATATGTCGGGGGCTAGGTTTTTGTTTCACAATTGGAGAAACCTAGAGTAGAATCGGACTGTGGTTTTGCCAGACGGAAGTCCGCAAATTGTTGACATGGTAGGAGATATCAAAATCGGGAAAGAAATTTGTCTCAAGGATGTTTTGTATGTTCCGAATTTCAAGTTTAATTTGATTTCGGTGGGGAAGATTACACGCAGTATGGATGCTCTGCGATTTTTGACTCCCGGTATTGTTTTCTCCAGGTCCCTACAACTGGGATGACTAGAAAGATTGGGCTAAATCAAACTGGGCTTTATGTGTTGGACCAGATCGGAGCAGATAGCTGGGTTGAAGAGAGAAACCGACACGAAGCAGAAAGAATGGGCCAGCAGGTAATGAATCATGGTTTAAATACAGTAGTGGATCAGAGAAATGGTTTTTCGGCTTTGGCAATTAATCCAAAGGATTAGGAAATCCATATTCGTTTAGGCCATGTACCGTATACTAAACTTGTCAAGATGGGATTAATAAAAACAGTAGATTTTCCTTCTATTTTTGCGTGCGATGTGTGTTACAAAGCAAGAGCTCAACGCCTATCTTTTGATAATTCAAATAGCAAAAGCAAGAGAGCTTTTGAAATGTTACATATAGATGTTTGGGGTCCGTTCAGTGCAGATACTCATAACGGCTATAAGTTTTTCGTGTGTTTTGTTGATGATTACACCCGAACAACTTGGGTCCATCTCATTAAACAAAAGAGTGAGTCTTGGGAGGTCATTGTCAATTTTCTCAAAATGTTAGAACGACAATTTGGAGCTAAAGTCAAAGTGGTTAGACCAGATAATGCAAAGGAAATTGGGAGATCTAACGAAGGGAAATCGTTTTATGCCAAGGAAGGGATAATACATGAGACAACGTGTGCCTATACTCCACAACAAAATGCAATTGTGGAGCGGAAGCATAAATATCTACTTGAAACAGCCAGGGCAATATTCTTTCAGTCTAATGTGCCTCTTTTGTATTGGGGTGAATGCATATTGTATGCAACATTCTTAATCAACAGACTGCCCACAAAGGCTTTAAATGGTCAGACGCCATTTGAAAGTTTACATGGTCACAAGACAACATATGAAGAGATTAAACCCTTTGGATGTTTGTGTTACAAAAACCATTGTTCACCATAAGGGTGGAAAGTTTCATCTGAGAGGTGAAGCATGTGTTTATTTTGGAATAGATCCAAGGAAAAAGGGTTGGAAAGTCATGAGTCTTGTCAGTAAAAAGATTGAGGTTAGTCGTGACATTAAATTCCATGTTCATACCTTTCCTTTTCAACAAGGTATTTAGCAATATAACACACCTTTTAGTCATGAAGAATTTCATGCAAACGGAGAATCATCAGCATACATAGACGACGACGTGACCCCTGTCACTGGTCCAGAAGAATCCACTGCGATTAGACAAACCGTTGATCAACATAATTCAGTTGCTAGTCCAAGTGAGCCCAACACAAATGTCCAAGATGTTGTCCAGGACGGCCTTCGTCGTTCTAGTAGAGAAACTCATAAACCAGATTATCTCAAGGATTATGTTTGTCATGCAATTTTTCAGGAAGTTTTGGATGAGAGAGTATATGGAAACAAAAAGCAACACTCAGGTTTTATACCAGATTGTGCAAGTTTAACTGATATCAAGCCTTCTACTTCTATTGCTCTCTTGACCACCGAACACAATGTCAACACCAGAATTATGAACATGTGTGAGCCGTATAGTTACAAGGAAGCCATCCTTCATGATCATTGGAGAAGAGCCATGCAAAATGAACTGTGAGCCCTAGAAGAAAATGACACGTGGGAAGTTGTCGATCTACCAAAAGGAAAGAAAGTTGTTGGTTGTAAGTGGGTTTATAAAGTTAAACTCAAGTCAGATGGAACTTTGGAAAGATACAAGGCAAGGTTAGTTGCAAAAGGGTTTACTCAACGTCATGGGTTGGATTATACAGAAATGTTCTCTCCTGTCGTTAAGCTGACAACAATACGCACTCTCATTGTTGTTGCGCTTCACAACGGGTGGATAATCAACCAACTTGACGTGAACAATGCCTTTTTGCATGGAGACCTAGATGAAGAAGTTTACATGAAAGTTCCTCTCGGATTGGACGTTGTTGGTCGAAATAAAGCTTGTCGTTTAAATATGTCCTTGTATGGTCTTAAACAAGCTTCCCGGCAGTGGTTCTCTAAGCTAGCACACTTTCTCAAGACTCTTGCCTTCACACAATCTAAAAATGATTATTCCTTGTTCTATAAGGAAAGTGATCATGGAATGATTTTTGTTGATGTTTATGTAGATGATATGCTAGTGGTGGGGGCAAACCAGAAGGATATAGACTCTATTAAGGATGCCTTGCATTTGAATTTCAAGATCAAAGACTTAGGAACTCTACATTACTTCCTCGGTATTGAGTTTATCCAGATGAATAATGGATATATTCTATCACAACGGAAGTTCTGCAAAGATTTAATTGAAGAATATGATTGTTCACATGCTAAATTGTGCAAGGGCCAATGACTGTCGGGAAACAACTTCTCCACAGTGATGGTACTAGTCTAGAAGATCCTACCATGTATCGGCGTCTGGTTGGAAAGCTGAATTATCTGTCTAACACACGACCCGACATTAGTTTCACAGTACAAGTTCTCAGCCAGTTCATGCAACAACCCACTGATGTCCACATGCAAGCAGCTTTGCATGCGTTACGTTACATCAAGGGGACTATGAACTATGGAATTGTTCTTAGTAAAAATCAAGAGGGTAGCCTAAACCTTCTAGCTTACTGTGATTCCGACTGGGCAGCATGTCCAAATACGCGCAAGTCAGTTTCCGGTTACTATATTTTCCTCGGTGACAGTCCTATTTCCTGGAAGACTAAGAAACAAGGTTCAGTTTCTCTTTCTAGCGCAGAAGCAGAATATCGCTCTTTACGACGTGTCACAGCTGAACTTACTTGGCTAACACGACTTCTTCATGAACTTGGAGTTACTAACATAACTCCAATACCAGTAAAGTGTGACAACCAATCGGCGATCCATATTGCTCGGAATCCAGTTCTTCATGAAAGAACAAAACATATCGAGATAGATTGTCATTTTGTTCGTGATCAAATACAACAAGGTCTAGTTGAAGTGGTTTATACACACACTTCAACACAGTTGGCGGACATGATGACTAAAGTTCTTTCGGGCATCAGATACAGGTATCAAATACAACACATGGGAATGAATCATCACACACATGCAAGCCTAGGTAACCTAGCTTCCCTACGGCTTGAGGGGGGTATTGGAATAGCAATAGTAGTAGTGGGCTTAGTTTTCTAACCCAATTACTTAGGCCCACATCACTTACTTTACTTATTATTATTAGAATAATAAGTAAAGATCAGTTTTGATAGTTTGTTTTTATCTTTTAAGATTTTCGGTTTTATCTTAATGTAAATCTAGAGTGTATATATACATACACGGTACTGAGCATATGTAAGTTTTGACAGAATCAATGAAAAGCTATATACATCTCGTATTCTTTCTTTACACAAAACCACAATATTCTACTAATTCTGATATAGAGCGCACCAAATAGGACTAGACATGGAACGAGATTTAGGATATCTTGATGAATAGAGTAAGGTACTGAGCGTATAGAGCCTTGCAAGGGGAAAATCTGGTTTCCGAAGGACCGTCCGTAATTGTTTAGCTAGAAAAGCTCGGTTAAAAGAACGCAGATCCTGGAAACCCATACCACCTGAACCTAACTCTTTGCACAAGTCTGGCCATTTACACCAATGGATAGAAGATGTTGAAGCTGTACCACTCCACCAAAATCTGGCGATAAGTTTCTATAGTTGTTTAAGAAAAGAATGTGGGAGATTAATTACTGACATTACATAGGTGGGGATGGCCTGAAGAACCGATTTGATGAGAACAACCCGACCAGCTTGAGACACATGTTTATTCCATGTCTGCAGGCGTTTAGTAGTCTGATTCTTAATGTAGGTGAAAAATGATGTACGGTTCCGGCCAATATTACTTGGAAAGCCCAAATAGATTCCTAGATCTTGCACTTGGAGCACATCCAATACGTGGGCAATGTTATCACATAAAAGTTGTAATAGACTGCTTGAGCACATAATGGTTGATTTGTTGTTGTTGATACATTGGCCAAATGCGGAATTGAAATCATCCAAAATTTGGCGCAGGGCTTGCAAATTTGAGATGCTGGTTGAGCCAAACAAAATGCAATCATCCGCGAACAACAGATTCGTGATGTGAATGTTAAGTCCTCTCACATTGAAACCAGTGTATATGCCAATATCCAGGCTAACTTTAAGGCAGATGTAAGAGCCTCCAAAACACAGATAAAAAAAAAGGAGAAAGTGGATCCCCTTGACGTAGCCTACGGTGCAGTGCAAATGAAATACCCGGATACCTATTAATGAGAACATTCATAGTGATTGATTTAAGACATTTTCTGATCAAAGAAATCCATCGAGGATAGTAACCCATACTGGCCAAAAAATCCAACACAAATGACCATTCCACTCAATCAAAAGCTTTGAACATGTCAACCTCGTAAGCAAAATGCCCCCTCGTTTGAGCTCTCGATGTGCGCATCATATGTATTAGCTCATGGGCAACAAGGATTTGATCAAAGATATGACGCCCTTCAACAAACGTACTTTGATTTTCAGAAATAACATGAGGCATGACAGACTTAATTATGTTGACTAGAACCTTTGATATGACTCGTAGATAGTATATAGGCCGATAATCAGAGATGAAAGAAGCATTCTTCATTTTTGGAATAAGGACCAAGTGTGTGTGATTAATATGAGGTGGTAGAGAAGTTAAGTTGAGGAATCAATGTAAGGGTTGTGGTAATAAAATCTTCACCAATCAAAGGCGAGAAAGTTTGAAGAAAAATTCCATTTATACCATCTAGCCCCGGAACTTTTGAGGGTGACATCTGCTTATAAGCTGCTACTACTTCTTCCCGAGTGTATGGTAACCCCATGGATTTGAACAGATCAGGTGGAACTAGTCCTTCCACACAAGCTAATAGGTGAGGATCTAGGGTTGGATTTGTCGAAGTGAATAAGTCTTGGAAGAAATTCCTGGCCACAACTTCAATACCATCCCATGTAGTTTGCATAGGAAACAACCCCGAAGTCAGAGTATGTATTATTGTATTGTTTCTTGCCCGAGCCTTGTTGCGAGAATGAAAGAAAGCAGAATTTCGATCCCCTGCTGACAGCCAGTTCTAACGAGAACGTTGCTACAACCTTACCTCCTCCTTAAGTAGAAGATCATCAAAGAAGTGAGTGAGGTGATTCCATTCATTTAGATTAGATGGCGTTGGAGTAGCAGATTCTAACAAATGTAAATCTGTCCTGATTTGCTTCTCACGACTTTTTTCTAGCCAACCTTGATGAATCCCTTATTCCCTCAACCTTCTACCACATATGCGCACTTTGGATTGATGGGAAGTTGAGATTGATTGTAGATATAAAAGTGCCTATTTAAGTCGAACAACTGTCCGTTATCTCCATGGTTGTGTAGTCATCCATTGTTATTGCAAAGCTAGCAGTAGTTGACGGGATTCGTCCCTCTTCATATGTAACTATATTTTGCTTGTTTTCTTACAATCTTGCAAGTGAGGAATGGATTATTCCAAAATACGGCACCCACCCATCACATATTGATATTATCATTATGTTTGGTGATGAGTCATATTTACATCCACTACAGCCTGATGACAGAAAAAATGAGTTTTTTAACAACTAGTGTAATTTATTTTACATTCAGGGCCTATCTTTTCTGTTTCGTTCCCGTTGCTGGGCCCGTCGTCCCTTTTCAATTTTGGGCACAAATTTTTAAGTCGATTCTAGCACGGAACCACTTTGGTGCGGTGGAGGAGTGAGCAAATGGACATTCGGTCTCGGTCAGATAGGTGTGTTTATGAGGAGGATTGGACGATCAAGATCAATCAATCAAATTGAGTCATACAGTATATGATTACCTGTCAAGCTAAGCATCCTCTAATTGAATTTCTATTTTTATGGGCTGAAATTGGATTGGATTGGATTGGGAATTTGCGATGTTTGAACTCCCAACTTTCTTTCTTTCAGCTTTTTTTGTCGACCGACATGACTGTTTGGAAACTAAAGAAGACTTTTTTACAAGTGTAAAAGTACTTCCGTGTTTGGTTTCATCTCCCTACCTTCCATCTTTTCCATGACGGTAGGCTACGATCAGAACGCATTTTGTGATTCATGGAACAAACGGACCAGAATAGAGAGGAGTTTTCCTTTCTCTTTTATTATAATACACAGAAACGTAGTATATGAAACAGAGTATGGACGGCAGGAGGTGGATATGCCATGCCGTCCTTATCGACATCAATTTCCCCACTTCACCCACCACTTATTGTTTAATCCCTATCTCTTTCCCTTCCCTATCATCGATTGAATTCAACTCTACTTCAATCAATTCAAGTGAAAAAAAAGAGAAAGAAAACCGTACCCAAATGTTAATTAATAGTAACAAAACACCTAATTTATTAGAACCATCG
>CM041777.1:237140937-237284541 GCA_023374045.1 Limonium bicolor
AGAAGCATTTGCCCTCGTGGTTCAAGAAGAGCAACAGAGGTTTAACCCAGACTCGAAGAATCGCAAAGAACATTCTGTGATGCTATTTTCGAAAGGAGGCAGTCAAGGTTTCGCCCAAAACAGACCTAAACAGACTTTCACCTCGACAAACCCTAGAAACGAAAACAAGAAAACTGGAAACAAGTTCGCCAACCCTGACAAGAAAGATCTCCTAAAAGTGCTCGAATTGTGGAAAAATGGGCCATTTAAGAACCGATTGCTGGTGGATAATCGGATTTCCTGGCGATGAAAGCAAGAAGACCAGAGAAGTTCGTGTCAGTTCAGCCTTAGAAGAAAAGAGAGAAGTTCAACCAAGGAATCAAGCCATACCCGCATCTCCAGTTCAAGGTTTTAGCACATAACTACTCGAACAACTGGTAGGCTATCTTCAACAACAGAAGATCGCAAACAACCAGTCAGACTTTGGGGAATTCTCAGGTATACCTCAAACTCGAATTAATTGTTGCCATGTTTAATGTTTGATGCTGATCATGTGCTAAAAAAATTGAGAAATTTATGGATTCTTGACTCCGGTGCCACTAAACATGTGAGTGGAAATAAATTACTTTTTACTGATTTTGAAACATTAGATTCAACCAGAGAGATTACACTCCCCGATGGTCATAAAAGGCTAGTTGACAATACTAAAAATTGTGTGATGAATGGAGTTAAGTGTTTAGAAAAAGTCATGTATGTTCCTTCGTTCAAGTTTAACCTAGTTTCCATGAGTAGGTTGATAGATTTTTTGAAGGTTCCAATAGTGTTTTGTGCAAATTTATGTTCCCAGCAGGATTCTGAAAACCACTCCCTCAAAAGAATTGGGAAGCAAAAGTCTGGTCTCTATTTTCTCAATATGCATGCTTTGAACGGTTTTCTTATTAGAAAGAAAAATGTTACTGTTGTGCGTGTAAACTCTTGTACAGAAGCTGATATGTCTAGAAAACTGTTATTGTGGCATAATAGGCTAGGACATATGGCTCTGAATAAGATGTGTAGAATACCAAGTTTGGTCACTCAAGGCATATCCGATTTCAATTCAAATTTTTTTTCTTTGTACTGTATGTTTTAAGGCCAAAAGTAAGAGACCAAAGTTCTCTACTTCCACCATTAAAACCCTTGAACCCTTTCAAATGATTCATCTAGACATTTGTGGCCCAATGAGGACACAAACAGAAGGGGGGGGGGCATAGATATTTCCTAACAATTGTAGATGACTTCACTAGGGGGACTTGAGTTAAGTTATAGAAATCTGAGGAAATTCAACAAATAAAGAATTTCATTATCCTCATTGAAAACCAAATGAACAAACGTGTAAAAATAGTTAGAAGTGACAATGCCAAGGAATTGGGCAGGTCACTAGAAGGAGTGGAATTTTTCTCTAAGAAAAGCATCATACATCAAACTAGCTGTCCCTATACCCCACAACAAAATGGGGTAGTAGAGAGAAAACAAGGGAATATAATGGAGGATTCTAGGGCCCTTCTGTTTCAGTCGGGTTTAGATAAACTTTTTGGGGCCTACTACGCAGAACAAGCCACATACATTATAAACAAAACCCCTAGCAAAGCCATTAGCAACCTCGCGTCTTTTGAAAGGCTATACAATGTCAAGCCAAATTACAATGACTTGAAAAGCTTTGTTGCCTCACCTACATTACTAACATAGATCCAAATAGAGGCAAGCTTGACTCTAGAGTCATTCCACGTGTCTACATAGAAAACTGCAGAAACACGAAAGGTGTTAAAGTTTTATCCCTAGAAGACAACATCATTAGAACCAGTCTTGATGTGACCTTGTTTGAACACGTCTTTCCCTTTACAGAAGCAGATTGGAAGGAAACCTTCATGAACAAAAATGAGAACAAATATGAAACAAGTGATGCCTACTCTCCCTTCCCTAATTATAACTCAGAAGATGACAATCCTGCAACAGATCACATAGAGGACGATCCTACAACAAAAAAACATTGAAAACACAGAAGAAAATCCTGAAAATAGTCAAACAGCCTCAAATAACCAACTACCTGAAACAGAACCCCAGCCCGACATTGAGATAAACTTTAGGAGATCAAGTAGAATTCATAGAGCCCCCGCAAGATTTGATGACTATATTTGTTCTTCTACCCTAGGGAACAAAGACCTCTTCTATACCATCTTAGCTGAAAGGTTGGACCAAGGAAATCCAAACAATTATAACCATTCTTCTTTAGAAAGTCTTACTGAATACACACCAAACAAACCATCCTCTCTTGTTCCCTACACCAAAGTGCCAGCAATTTTCTTGACCAATTGAACAGCTTAGATGAACCTAAAATTTATAAAAGTACCAGCAAAGACCCTAGATGGGTCAAAGATATGGATGATGAGTTCGAGGCACTACAACTAAACAAAATCTGGTCTATTGTAACTTTCCCAAAGGGAAAGAAGCCCATCAGCTATAAGTGGGGTGTACAAGACAAAACTTAAAGCTGATAAGAGCCTTGAAAGACTCAAAGCCAGATTAGTGGTAAAGGGTTTTACCCAAAGACATGGGCTTGACTATGAAGAAACGTTCTCCCCCGTTGTAAAACACACAACCCTAAGGGCCTTGATAATAACAGCCATCAAAAAGGGGTGGGTTCTAGACCAACTTGATGTCAATAACACAATCCTCCATGGAGATCTCCATGAGGATGTGTATATGAGCATTCCCGAGGGTCTAAAAGTCCATGGGACAAACAAGCTATGTAAATTACACAAGACAATTTATGGCCTAAAACAGGCCTCACGATAGTGGTACGAAAGACTTGGCAATTTTCTGAAAAGTTAGGGTTTCATCATTCAAAAAATGATTATTCTCTGTTTATAAAAACAAATAACAGTAAAACAACCATGCTGGGCATATACGTTGATGACATATTGGGTGTAGGAAATGATACCATGGAAATAAAGCTGCTGAAAGCCCACCTAGATAAAGAATTTAGGATCAAAGACTTGGGTAGACTTAGCTATTTCCTTGGTATGGAATTCATTGAAGTAAACACAAGGGCTAATCATGTCACAACAAAGATATGCTAAACAGATAATGAAGATTTTGACATGCAAGAAGCTAGAATAACAACTTCTCTTCTGCCTGTTAATTTAAAACTATATCCTGATTTTGGCCATAAGCTTGAAAATCCAACCATGTATAGATCCTTAGTTGGCAAGTTAAATTATCTCACCAATACAAGACCATACATTGCATATGTTTGAATCAGTTTTTACAATTTTCAACAAATGAACACCTAAAAGCTTCTTATCATACACTTTGTTACATAAAAGGGACATCAGGTTTTGGATTGTTTTATAATAACAAGAATGATTATGATTTATTAGCTTACTGTGATTCAGATTGGGCCTCATGCCTAATCACCCGAAAATCCATATCTGGTTACTATGTTCTACTAGGTGGCTCTCCACTAAGTTGGAAATCAAATAAACAAGTGTTTGTCCCATTGTCCTCTGCAGAAGCATATACAGAGCAATGAGACATGAAATACCCCAAACATTAATTACCTTAATTAATAAGGGATTAAATCAAATGAAGTTTATAATTACCAAATATTATTCTAATGAGTAATACTCATTATAAACATTAGTGTATAAACATATAGTCAAAATGGACACCAAACTATACATTAAATCTCTAATAAAAGAGAGAACATTATTAAGGAGAAATCAACTCCTAAAATTAATACCACATGTAATATAATACATGTAGTAAATATAACAAATATTATTCATTAGACTATATAAAACATTTTATATAGTCAAACCAATTATTAAGTACAACAACCCTTATATACACACTAAAACAAGAATAACACATGTTACCACTTAGCACATAAAACAAGTCCATTACACCTATCATTAATGTCACAATATTAAGCCTTAAAAATTTAAAATCTGCCTCAAAGGACATGTGTGGCCGGCTGCTTGTATAGGTATAAGGATGAAGAAATCAAAAAGAAACACAAGAAACAAAACAAGAGAAGACAATGATGCACCAAAGAGGAATAAAGCAAAAGTAATTTCAACTTTCCTCAACTCTTCCTCCCATCTTCTCTCACAAGCTGGAAAGTCTCCTTACCCATCCTCACTCATACATACGGTTTTATAAAAGGAATGAGACAAGAGAAAAGCAAGCAAGACACCAAAAGGAGACAAGAAGACAATTAAGGAATAAGCAATATTACTTTCCACCATTCTTCCTCTCATCTTCTCTCACACAAATCTGGCATGTACTGCCCTCCTACCCACATGTCTTGGCTGTACAAGGGGAGAACAAGTCAAAAGGTAAGCTAGAATAAAAAATAAGCATTAAAGAACAACTCACCTCATATAAGACAAATACACCTCATCCTCTCTTACACACACAAACTAGAAATGTTACGGCACTCCATCATTGTATACGGATGTTTTAATTAAATGAGACAAGGAAAAGCAAGATGAATCACACATAAGACAAAACATAGCCCTTACACACACTAACAAAGTCATCTTTTACTTAAACCCACACTCTCACCCATGCCTCATTGCCCATGCTCGACTTCAGCAATATTTTTCCCCCCTCCTTACCGTCAGCAGCTGCCTCCATCTTCCTTTCTTCACCATTTTCATGCTTTTCAAGCTTTAAGGCTTCTAATGGTATTTTAAGCACCTTTCTTCCTCAAATCTTCATCTTATCACACCAAACCACCTATAACTCTTCTATATCTCATTATGGACAAAAATCAAAGAGCATGGGCCAAGGACAATGGAGGTTGGCTAGATAACACAAGGTAAGAACACAAAAATGCCTTAAAGCACATTTTTGCTCATTTCTTCATAAATCCGAAATTAGCACTTGTTTATGCTCAATTTTTACACCATTTCATGATACAAATGAAGGTGATATTCACCCCAATTCGTGGGTCAAATAGCTGCTCCAAAACACCTCTTGAAGAGCTCCAAAGGCAAGGTAAATCAAGTACATATGAGGTCCCTTAAACCTATCCATTCATTCTGATTTTTTCCATGAACTAAATTTCATTATAACCTCTGTTAGGTGGCCAAAAATAATGCCTAGAACACCTCATACATCAAGGTGAGAACACCTCCTTTTAATGTTCAAATTTATGCCTTAAAACTCCTTAAACTAAATCCCTTGTCAAAGTTATTAACTAAACTTTTGTTCCATGTTATTATGCTGACCGAATGGGTCTTGGAACCACCCATGGTGTGTGGAGGAAGTAGGAACATCATCCCAAAGAGAAAACCATCTTTAAGAAGGTAAAACTCATTTAAAGTCTTAAGGTTCATAATAGTGTTACACTTAATTTCATGAAGCAAAACCTAACCTAAGGTTCTGTAAAATAGTGCCGAGAGGGGGAGGAGCATTGGAATGGACTTCCTTGTGGTTGTAACAAGGTAATGATGCTTAAAACCCTTAATTATGTACATTAAAGTTATTAATGTCATGAAACAAATAGGGCCAAGAATGGTACATGTATAGGTGTTGTTTAAACCATAGAAATGTGTAGAAAATAATGGTTATGTGTTTGGTTGGTGAATCTAGGTGCTAATGACTTATTAAAGTCAAGTTTATAAGTTAAAAGTGAAAGAAAAATGTTTTTTTATATGTTAAATGAACAATCTGTAGCAATCCGTGTATAACCTATAGTTTGTGGACATTTTAATGTCATTTTAAAGTTAAGTTTATGTTATGTTGAAGGCCATGTGTTTAGGCCATTTTATTATAGTTATTTAAAGCTTTAAATATCAAATTATTAAGTTTGTGGGTGGTTAAATGAATTAAACATGTTTCTGGTGCTAAAGTGTAATTTTGGTGAACATATTCACCTAGGAACATTTTGTATGAATAATGATGAATTTAGGTGTAGCATAAATTGAATATGAAGTTATAATATGATTTATGAACTTTATAAGTGTTAAAATGAACAAAATATTTACCATGTGGGTCAAACCGTAAATAAATAAAGTTTAGGGTGCTAAACAATAATTAAAACCGAATGGGGCTGTTTAGGAATTTTAAAACATAAAATGTAAGTTTTATAAAGTTTAAACACTTAAGTGTAAAACTAGTGAAATAAATGTGGTAAAATCGTAAATTGTATAAGTATGGGTCAAAAGAATATTTGGGTGGTCAACCTTGACCACGTGTGAGGTTTGACCAAATTAAAATAATAAAATAATTATTTTGGTGATTCAAAGAAGTACTAAGTCAAAAATAACAATTATATAAAGTTATGGGGTAATCTTGTAATTACCGAGAATTATAGGGGCTGGAATATGATTATTAAGACCTTAGGAGGCTGCTTGAATTATTTGAGAATTTTTGGGCTAGTTTTGGTAATTTGATAAACTAAGGATTTTAATATATAGTTTAAGTATTAAAAATGTAACATTTATAAAACTTATGGGTCATTATGTAAATAACCTAAACTTAAAGATGGAGAATAATATTAGTAAAGCCTAGGGGCTGTTTGAGAATTTAGGAAATTATTTTGGGAGTTTTTGGAACTAAATAAGTTAATGTGTATAATATAAAGTTTTAGTATTAAATTGTAAGTTTATAAAATAAAGAGGGGTAATATGTAATTAAAGAAGTTGTGGGTGAAAAGAATAAATCTGGAAGAAAATAATAGGGTGCTGTTCGAAATTATATATGTAAATATATGCTTGTATATTATAATGTGTTGGGATCTTAGGTTATAATTAAATAAGGTTAGAAATGTAACAAGAATAATGTTTGGGGTGATTTTGTAAATAACCTAAAATAAAGGGGAAGAAATTTAAATGCCGAATATAATGTGGCTGGTTTGGAATTTTCAGAAACATTGAATGATATATTATAAAGTTTAGGATGATATAATGTGACCTTATGTTAAAGTATAAGAGGGTATATCATAAAGAGATTAATGGGGTATAAATATACCTTATAAATAATCACATAGAATAGTGGGTTAAGTTGGAAATTGGGGAGTATAATATATGATAAGAAACCCTATAATATAAGGAAGGTGACAACGTGTAAAATACTTTGTATAACATTAAGATGAATTATTAATAAGAGATTTGTGAATAAAAGACACAAACAAATAAATGTGTACTTCACATGAAATCATGAATAAAAGCATTATGGTAAAACCTTATAATTCACATGATATGAATTTATATTATAAGGTGAAAAATAATATGATTGGTAAATCATATAGGGTTAATGTGGAGAGAATCATAGATTTGGAAATATTATAAGTGTTTTATAATATGATATAGTATGAGTTGATAAATAAATATTGGATATAATGAAACATTGACTTGTAACATTGACCAAGTCAAACTAGATTGACCAAATCACCACAAGTTGACCAAGTGGTTAAGTTGACCGACACATAAAATAATATGTAATTAAGAGTTAGAATATAACTTAGTCAAGTAAAGTATAACAATGGACTATATCGTATGGGTATAATATATTGTATCAATACTACAATATGTATATAAACAAGTTGAATATATTTAGTCGAACAAGTATACACAGAATTTGTATATATATATATATATATATATATATATATAGATAGATAGAGAGAGAGAGAGAGAGAGAGAGAGAGAGAGAGAGACTAATATGTATGTGTGTGTATGCAAATATACAAGGGTCAAATAACCTTGAAATATAGCATGGGTTACTAGGAATTTAATCCTTAAGTAATGAATATTATTGCGCTACGAAATATTATACTCTTACACCTATAGAGTATGGTTAAATTAAATCCCGAGACTTCATATAAACCTGAGCCAAACAATAACCGGTTAAGGGTATAACTACAGGGCAAATATTAGAACCTATTTATGATGGTTAAGTAGACTCGTAATATAGACACTGATATTCGAGTGATGTGCTCCAGAGGTACGGACTGTTAAATACGAGCTACGGGATTGCTAGAGGATAGGCGTGAGTCATCACGCTAGCATTGTTCAACGGTGAACGGTATGTGAATGTGTGGTCTGAAAACTCCAAGGGTTTCCTTGGGTTCCGGACGTAACTGTGTGCTTGCATGTCAGATAAATAATGTTATGCATGTGATTGTATGTGTTTACATTTTCCAATCGCCAAATCGTTTATTAATTGTGCGCGTACGTCGTTCGGAAATGTGATACTGATTATCAGCCTAACTGTGTATGAACTTTCGGGAGAGACTCTGGATACTACCTTGTGAGAGTAAACAACTCCTAACACACTAAGTGAGGAACTTAGTTTAGAGACCCGGTATTAACCATCTCTAGAGCGATGACTCGACCTTTGAACATCACCTAGCAGACTTCTAGGTTGCGTGTAAGACCCGATAGGGCATCCAATAAAAATGTGTTTTCTCCCAATAACGAGATTGAATCTCCAGGAGACTAATTTAAAATACGCTAACTTATGAGAGTGTGATAACTAATTAATGAAACAATATTTAATAAATCCTGGTTTACATACATCCCAGCAGGTTGCGCATAGTGATCACTAGAGTTCTAACACCCGTTTAGGGTCTACTCTTGTTTATCTAACGAGCCGGATACGATCGTTAGTCGGAATGTGCTACCGTTGGCACCATACCATGGCTTCGGCCTAATGGACACCTACCACTGTAGATAAGTGAGTCCATCTACCCACTGTAGATGGCACCGGACTACTGTCCAAAATATTAATGTGTGAGGTTAAACGGGGAATTGTCCTTAACATGACACCCGTATATTTATGTGAGATTGTTGGAAGCGGGGCTTCATGTGATGGAAATAAACAAGTGAGACTACCTGGACTTCAGCTAACTCTAACATTACCATCGATTCGAATTTAATCGTTCAATTATAAATGTCGTAATAGCATGTCTTGATGTGTGAATGTTTGCATACATGTTGTGTGTTTTAATTACGTATTTACAGTTATGTTATAAGCATGTAAACGGTACAGCATGAAATGAACCCCATGTTAATCAAGATGGCTAAAATGACCTAAGTGGCCTAAAGGGTCTAGGATCACATTTAGCATACCAGCAGTTGCCTGAGCCTTTATGGCACCACATTACAGGACTTGATCGAGCTATGAAGCCGGTGTAACACCCCTCTCGATAACAGCGTAGTAATCACTCACGTAAACAGCAATAAGCGTGTCTCACAGCGAAAGGAACAACGTCGAACAAACTCACACGGGTGTTACCTGCCACCCCTCACCCATGCAGGGGATGAAGCATTACGAACTAACAACAATATACAAACAGTAATCTAAATTCCGCGGTGACAACGAGATACCGCCTAGACAATCCTCTAAGTCTCCAAATACGTAACGTTTACAGTGAGCGACTAGTATATCCCAAATATGTACAACACCAACATCAGTAAGTGAAAGACAGTCTCGAACTATCTTGAAGAGTACGTGCAGTAATCCCAAAGTCAAAAGCCTAGCTACCCGGCCCGCCCGCACTCCGGCTTCATCCGCGATCATCAACCTGCATAATGCCATAAAGGCTCAGCGATAAACGCTGAGTATGCCGAGTCTAGACCCTAATGGTCAATTAAGTCGTGTTAACCGTCTTGATATTAGATTCTTTACATGCATTGCCGGTTACAGTTATATAACAAACCGTAAGAAAAATACAAGTAACATACAACAAGCACTGTAATCACACACCCATCATAACAATACAGCAAACAACACAACAGGGGGCGGTAACTTGCACACATGGATTATCACCACCGTTTCTACAACATTCGCCCCTGGGCCCCGTATAAATTATTATTTCAGTTAGCGCAGTCGGGCGTCAGTTAGGACAGCCCGAAACAACCTCACGTGGACAGTAGTCCCATGCACACAAGGTGCCCATTCACTTAGCCTTTTTAAAAGCGTCCATACATTGCCTTTTTAAAGGCGCCCATGTTATCACCACACCTGTCGATCTATCTAGGCTCGATCAGGTTAAACCAAAGTAAGCCCGATCCGGGTTAACTCAAGAGATCTCAACGCACGACCATAGCCAATGACTAACTGGATTAAGGTAAACCATCCACTCACACACTCTCCAACATTTGACTCTGTCAGTCAGTTACCCAGTTACAGTTTTAGGTATGGAGAATATTATTTGTTTGTTGGCTGCCCTATGGGTCGTACGCATGCCTAGAAGTCATCTAGGTAATGTTCATATTAGAGCTGTGCTCTAGAGACCGACAGTGTCGTGTCCCATACCTAAGTCATTTTTCCTAGGTCATAACTACATACTTGATAATACTTAGCGTATTATGTCAGACAATTGCAATCACAATCACGTTACGCGTATATGTAGTTTTATATAAGTCGATCTATATATAGTCGACGTAGTGTTACTCCCGAAGGACGTTCGTGCATAATAAATGATGCAGTAAACACAGGAGAAACAACCATACACACTTCCACACTCATATCACCCATGTTATAGCAAACAAATCCGAGCCCGAGGAATTCCTCAGGACAACCCGGATCAAACTCCTTTACATAACGTACACCGTGTCCAAGGTTGCGCAGTGTAGACCGCTTAGCCTATCGAGCGCGCACGTCTGAACGACGATCTAAAATACCAAGAACGCTAAGTGTCAATCCACATGACAATATGAATCGGTATTTCCGAATAACGTCTGTAATCCTAGTATTACATCTTCGGATTTCAACTGTTACTAGTTAAGGTACCGTTATCCTTAAAATCTCCTTACTCGTAGTATGTATTTAATATTCAGTTTACAATGGAGTCGGTTTTATAAGACGTTGTAGTTAACGTTTCCAAACATAGGAATTATATTTTCCAACCCGTAGTATTTTATAAGCGTTACACTTTATACAGGTTCGTTCGTTCTTGTATTTTTAATTTAAACTGTTACCTCGCATCGTATGCACCGGTTGTTATAACCTATAGTTGCATGCATGGTTCTATTTTATAACCCATAGTTGCATGCATCCATGCAACGTTAGTTTATAATGCATGATATAGTGCTATTCTTAAATATACTTTATATTATACAACTTCTCAATTATGTAACAAGTTGTATTCATTTAAAACCTTATAACCTTATAGCATATAATTATACTAATGAGTTAACATTTATTATTTACTATTATATGGTTGGTAAACCATAATATATATGCATGTTATTTTTCATTCCAGATTATTTATCATACCAAAATCATATATTAACCATAGTATTCTATGTCATTGTATACTATAGCTTATATCTTTATTCTTGACATATATTTATATATATGCTTGCGCTTAGCATGTTTGTTTAACAAGCTATATTTTTTTGACCACAATAATTGTTTAGTGTTACACTTATGTTATGATATCATATAGTATGATATTTTATATGTCATTGAACTTTATAATATATAGTTTTGGTAACTATATACTTGTACCAAAAATAACACATACATGTTTACACTTGTGCTTCTTACTTATATAATTTTCATCAATCACCGTATAGTCACTTAACTTATACCATATTCACTATATATTATAACACTTAAATCATATAGTATGTATAAAATATAGTTTTTAAATTTCCGAAACTCAAGAACAGGCCCTAGGGTCTATTTTTTTTCCAGCAACAATCTTTCCTTTAATTACACAATGGCCACATATGTTATCATAACTTATATACATAGATTATATTATATGGTTTTAACATTTGTATTTGTAATAATCTATGGTTTTATATTATTTGAATTCAAACAGCCCCCTAGCGGTTTCCAAATTCCTTTTTCCTTTGGCCCAATTTTTTATATATTACATGTTGACCCCATTTTATATATATATACTTGCTATATGTCATAAAACTATATATTATACACTTTTAGCAATGTAATTACTTATATAACTCCAAAAATTTCCAAATTTAATACTTAGGTTATAAATCATCATATTAACCAACCTATACCTCAACTTTTCGGTAATTACATATTATACCCCAAAAGTTTTATAAATTCAACATCTAACCTATAACATTACTATAAGTTCATAGATTAATTATTTTTGACATTAAATTGGGTCAAACCTCCTAATATGGTCTGTATTGACCCACTAACTCTTAGTTTGACTAGAAGTTTATATTATTTACGGTTTGACCCACATAATTTTCAGAAATTACGTTTTTGTCTTAAAACTTTATTAATTTTATAAAACTCATAAGATAAGGTTTTAATACTCTATATTCGGCTATAGCCTATGTTTAGCCCCTAAAAATTATTTTAATTACAAAATAGCTCTCAACATTTACGGTAATGTTTTTATTACCCTTCTAAACTTATCTTGGACTTAATATTCATAAATAAATGGCCTAAAAATTGCAAGGCCTTATTACAATAATTTGCATAAAATAAAATTACAAATAAATGTCACAAATGACATTTTGTTGTTACGGCTTACAACCTAACCACCCAGAAATTTTCATGGTTTATTTTCAACACTTAAAATCTTTTCCTTGACCTTATAGGTCATTAATGTACCAAACTAACTACTAAAAATGTTATAAAGCATTTAAGTGTATAGTTAGGTTATATAACCCTTGCTAACCCCTCGGCTGATATATTTATATGCTTAACAAAATTCATAAAACTATACCATAATATAAGGCAAAGTTTTTCTCACCTAGCTTGTGATTTTTCAAGTCACCAAGCACTCCAAATACCCTCTTAAGCTCACGGCCTAGTTGGTATACAGAATTTAATTAGTTTTAATGCTGGTTCATTTAGCTAAATATATGTACATGTTAGAGGTTGAAAATACTCACTTTTCCCACACCTATCTTTGGAGCTTGGTTCTTCCTTTTGTACAGAAGTTTTTTTTCAAAATTTCCAAGGTGTTTCGGCAAGAGTTTCATGCAGTAAGAGAGCATGTGTTAGTTCCATGTTATATAAGTCATTTAAGGGTTGATTTAGGCTAGGAAAAGCATGGTATTTACCTTGGGTAAGGAGCTGTTTCTTAAGCTCTTTCACGCCTAATGTTAACAAGGCAAAAGAAGATGTTAAAACTGTACTTACACCAACATGTGTAACCGGTAACAACAAGAGGGAACTGGACAGACTTTCCTTACCGAAAATGGCAAGGCAAGGAAGGTTTGCATGGGTCTTGTTCCTTCACCAAGCTGAGCATTACCCACTGGTTTTTACGTGAAGCAAACAAGAGAAGAACAGCTTAGGGAAGATGAGAATACTGCCGATAAAACAGGGAAGAAAGATGGTGGTTAATGCTTACCGAAATGGCAAGAAGGAAGGCTCTAACTTGGATCTTCTTCTTCCTCAAACCTAGGTATATTCCCTTCTGGTTTTCACGTGAAACAGCAAGGGAAACAACTTAGAGAAGCTGAGAGCATTACCGGAAATGAAGAGAGAGACTAGGCTAGATTCATGCAAACTTATACCTTAATAGGTCACCTAGCTTAGCTTCCCTTTTCTGTTTCTAATCCCAGCCTAACAGCTCCCCCTTCTTCATGCACTATCTCGGTTTAGTTGCTGTGTGGGAATGGAGGTGAGTAAGCTCCTTAAGGAGAGGAGGAAGAGAGGAGGAAAAAAGCAGTTCTAACCATGAGAGCTCACCTAGATCAGGAGGTAGCAACCATAGAAGTTGCTGGGCAGCGCTCTCAGTTTGGAGACAACACGAGCGGGTCTTGTTCTTGCCGGCTGAAGAAGAAGAAAGTAGTTGAGGGAAGAAGAAAGGAATCACTAATAATGTAATGGGTTTTAGGCTTAGTCAAAAGTTACGACAAATGCTCCTGAATATATGGCTTAATTACTTCCTAAGCAGTCCGGAAATAATGGGGTAGGCTGGGTAGATAAGCCAGCTTGGTTAACATATTAAAGAGTGCTTATTATTATTTTAATGTGGTAAGTAGGATGTGTCGCCTTTGCTTGCTAATGGGGCGGCTACTAGCTTATTAAACGGACCTAATAATTCGACAATGAAGGGTCAAGGTCAGAGGCAAGACCTTGACCATTAACTAGATTAAATGATTAAGTGTTATATTTGCACTAATTGGTCACTATCCACAAGCCAATGCACATATTTGTGTCTTTTGAAAAAACTTTGAATTAGGCCTTATAATATGGTACCTTATGTCACATTAGTATATTTAAGGGTCTTCAACACCCTAAAATCAAACAGAACTCTTTTTGGACAGTCTCACAAAAATGTGCTTTAAGGAAGCTTAGTGCACCTTTTATGTTCTAGTGAGTTTCCGAGCTTGGTTCCTTTGGAAACAGTTTTATTATGTTCATTTATGAGTTATAAGGCTTAGGACAAAATTTTAGGTCCATCAGAGTTTGTTTGGGCATATAATCCCCTAAAAAGTCAAAGGGTTTTATTTTGCTTTCTGTCAAACGTTGTTGTCTTTAATTTATTTTTTAAGGCATGTTTAGGCCTTAATTTAATTAATTATATTTTAATCAATGTTTAATTAATTTGGGGTATTTTAGCCGGAGTGCGGGATTTCAGGGTAGTCAGCGATGTCATTTATTTATCGCACCTTCATAATTAATTTATATGCAGTACGATGTAAATATTGGGATTACCTTAGATGCTCTGAAATACCCCAAACTTATTAAACATGGATAAATACCTAATCACATTAATTAAGGCCTAAACATGCCTTAAAAGTCAACTGAGAACAACAGTGGTCAACACAAAGCAAGATGTTGCACCCTTTGACTGGTTAGGGTAAATAAATACCCAAATGAACTTCTTAGGACCTAAAAATTGTCCTAAGTTTATTAACATAATACTAAACATATTATAATCGTTGGAAAACACTCTAACACAAATAAAAAGAATTTACATGCTTCAAGGTCAAGTAGGGCAAAAATGTGCTCTAAGAACCTTAAAGTCTAATGACCTCTAAATGATATAAAATTGGATACCATGATCAAATATCATGTAAGGAACACAACAAAACCATTTTCAAAGAAAACCAAGCTCAGAAACTCCTTGAGACACAAAATGTACACTAAACTCCTTAAAGCAACTTTTTGTGTAATTGCCTTCTAAATTGGTTTTAAATGGGCTAAAAGGTTATAATTACCTTTAAATATGACAATATATCATATTATATCATTTTAGGAATTTAATCCAAGAATTTACAAATTTTTACAAATTTAATATTAAAATATTAAAAACCCTAAATGGGGCCCGTTTGAGTCAACATTGACTAAGAATAGTCAAGAGGTAAAAGTTTGACCCCTTGGACCACATGAGGTCAACATTCACAGATGGGGAGGTTTAAAATCGCCACTTGCAAGCTCTAGGACAAGCTTCCAACATCTTCCCTTAATTTAAGGAGCTTACTTTTACCTTTCCTATTACTTTAGTATAGACAATACACACTTGCTCCTTGATTGATGAGAGCCTCCAAAACCGTGTAGACACACCCAGCCCCTTCAATTATCGATGCCACATGCCTATGTTGAGTCATCACACACTAAATAACATTAAACAAAGCAAAAGGAGGTATTAAGGCAAAATTTGACCTAATCTCTCATTAGCCTTGTATCCAACCGATTCCAAGGCTCCCTCATCTCTCTTTGGCTTCTCCAAGTCGTGGCTATCACACCAAGAACATTGAAGAACACTTTGGTACCTAGGTGAGCTTAATTAGTCATTTTATGTTCAATTTCTTCACAAATCTTTCCTCTTTCGGTGGATCTAAACATCAACCACTTCCATCCATGGATCTAGGTTGTTCTTGGAGGTTAAATGAAGGAGGAATCTCGGCCATAACAAGGGAAGAGGGTGGAGAAACCCAAACTTGTTCTTAAGGTACAAAAATGTGCTTTAAGCACTTATCTTTTGATTCTCTTTAGATCCGGTTGTAAAACCTGTTCACCTAGCCTTATAATCTTCTTCTTAACATATTTATTCAGTGGATCTATCAAGAGCTTCAAGGTGTAGCTAGATCCAAGCCAAAAACACCATTTTTGGCATCTTAAACAAGGTAAATCTTAGCCATCTTCCAAGCTAGTTACCCACGGTTTTGTGCCTTGTATTTAAGTGTGTTTTGATACTCTTTCTTTCTGGAAAAAAAGGGCCGAGGTGATCTCCAACAAACTTGAAGATCTAAGGTAAATCTTACCTTGAAATATACATTAAAAACTTCTTATGGTTAGATCTTGCTTGGAGACTAACTATGCCTTGGTTTCTGTTTGAAAACATGTAAAAGAAGCTGTGGGAATTTTATCTTAGGCTGGCCGAATCCAAACAAGGATTTATCTAAGCTAAATCAAGGTATAAATCACTTAAATCTACACTTGGTATATTAATATGTGTGTATACATATTTATACATATATGCCGTGAGTGAAGGAGTATATTAAGGTCTTATTTTGACCTTAGGTGATTAAGGAATGGTTTAATAAATTTTATAACTAATTAAACAAGCATAATTGTCAAATTTAAGACATTATGTGGAAGTTAGGTAATTAAATGATAAATATATGGTGAGGCCGAGACTTATGATTATTTTTGGGACATTTATGTGTAATTTATTTTGTGAGCAAATGTTTGTAATAAGGCCATGTACTTTAGGCCATTTATTTATGCATTTACAAGCTTTTATTTAAGTTTAGGTGATATATAATTATTACCGAAAAGAAATGGGGTCTTAGATGTAATTAAATTAAATTGGGGGGGGTTTATAAAAATAAGGCCGGAAGTTAGAGTTAAAAGGATTTAAATAAAGTTTATAAGATTTTATAAAGTTTTGGGGTTAAATGGTGAATTTTGGAAACTTAGGGGTTGAAACCGTAATTATTAGGAATTAATGGTCAAGGAAATATTAAGGAGGTCAACTTTGACCATATGGTAGGTTTTTGACCAAATTAGATAAGTTAAATAGCTTATTAAAGGCTTTATAATAAGATAAGTACTTAATGGTATATTTTTATAACATATGTGGTAAATATGTTATTTCCGAAATTAAGGGTGTAAAATGGTATTATAAACACCCATGGGATATTAGGAATTTTTATGAATTTATTTGGTTGATTTTGGAATTAGAATGAACTATATATGTATAAAATATAGTTATTATGTCATTATGACACTTTAGAGAAATATAGATGGGGGAATGGTAAATACCGTAAGTACATGGGTTAATAAGGATATTTATAACCTTTTGGTGAAATTTGGAGATTTTTAGAATTATATAAGAGTATTTATTAAGATATATGTATAATATATAGTTTTAATGATATGGTAAAACTATATGTTATAAATAGGGCCAAATGGCAATTAAAGAATAGCACAAGGGCTGTTCAGAATTTACAAAAAATAACCATAGGTTATACTCTTTTATAAGTTAGAAATGTTATATTAAATGGTATATATAGCATGGTAAAAGAAAGGGGTGATTTTGTAAATAAAGGAAACTATGGTTTATGGAAAAGGATAAAGTTTAATATATATGCCTATGCGGCAATATATAATAGTTTTGTATAAAAACTATAGGTTATAAATTAAAGGAAATAAAATATCATATCAAGTGATATTAGCATATGGAATAACATTACGTAATGTTATGTGGTCAAAATAGAATTTAAATAAATTCAAGGGCTATACCGAATTAACAAGAGTTGGAAAATGAATTTTAGACTAAGGTCTATAATGTTATAAATGTTATAACAATTATATGGTTTAGATGGAATTAGTATAAGTAAGGATATTCACATAAATAATGTGACGAACTATAACTAAATGAGATTTATAAACTAAGGTGGTTATGGAATAAACCTTAGGAGTTGTAATTATGCAACAAAAAAATGTTACTCATGTTAGGATAATAATCTTAATATAAGTTGTATAATGTAATACAACTAATGGGAATAATCATCTAATAAAAGATGATAAAAAAATAACATAAAATATAAGAGTTTATTAACTCATGGGATTACCTACGTGGTAGATATATACATACACAAGAATATGTATGTAAGGATGGATATATATATTATGTTGGGAACCATATATAATGGTGGTGGTTATTTAAAAAAAATGGTTATAAACTATATGTTATGAGTTTTTAATGCAAATATAATTTGCTAAGATAATAGATTATATAATACAATATATTATAATGGATGGTGGAAAATAATGCAATATATATAATAATGCATGCATACATGCAACTATAGGTTATGTACCTAAACTAGATGGTGGATAAGATTAAAAGAATATAATGAATTAAACTTAACAGTCGAAATGTTTTGACATGCGAGTTTTAGTAACAAGCCGACCGGCTTAGAGAAACCTGTAACAAACCTGTAGAAAACAGGGATGAACTGTCGGGTTACTTATTATTCGGAAATACCGGATGTAGTTAGTCATGGAGACTGACTTATAGTTTTAATACCGTTTAGATCACACTTCTGACAAGGACGCTTGACGAGCTAGTGGACTACACTGCGCATCCTAGGTCTTGGTGAACGGTATGTAAAGGGTTTGATCCCGAGTTGTCCTAAGGAAGCTCCTTGGGCTCGGATTTGGTTGATATATTGTGTGCTATGTGTGTGGATACATGTATGTGATTAAGTGTTACTGCATAATATTTATGCATGAGCGTCCTACGGGGCTAACACTACGTCGACTATGATCGACTATATTAAACATACCTATACGTTATTGTGATGACATGACGGTTACTTGATATAATACTATAGTATTCATATTAAGGTATATGGTAACCTAAGTAAAACACTTAGGATGAGTCACGACATTGTCGGTCTCTAGAGCATGGATCTCGAACATGAATATAACCTAGATTACTTCTAGGTATGCGTGAGACCCATTGGGCAGCTAATTAATAATTATTCTCCATAAGACTAAGAGCAGATCTTAAACATTATGAGAGAGAGATGGTATGAGTTGAGGTGAGGAATCCCGGTAGTTTACGAACTACTTGGTTGCGCATTTGTGATCACTGAGGGGTTTCCTAATTGGATTCCGCTCCAGGTTATACCCAACGAGCCCAAACTGGATCGTGGGTCAGGTGGCTACGGCCTTTATATGGACGTCTTACGAGACATAAGAGAGTCAGGGGCCTCCGGACCTCTGGCGAAATGAGCACCTTTGTGTGTACGGGAGGACTACTGTCCATGGTGAGGATATCGGGTTGTCCTAACATGACGCCCAACTGGTATTAATAATTAAACATGGTTGGATGGAGCCTACAAGGCTAAGGTAAATTAAATATGAAACTGTACGCCACGGCGAATGTACATTGTACATATGGATGGGGCCTTGAAGGCCAATTAAATTAATTAATAAAGGATGGTATACGCTACGGCGATTGTACATTGTACATTATATTGTTATTACTCGATACGTTCGATATACAATGTTGTTTGTGTTATTAAATGAATGTTTGGATTGGATGGATGGTTAATGTTTATGATATTTTGGATGGATGATTATGTATATTATACATGTTTATTACAGTATTGATTATAACTGTAAAATGGTAAAGCATGAAACCAATCTAATAATAAGATGGTTAAAATGACAAGTGACCATTAGGGTCCAGGCCCGGCATACTCAGCGTCTATCGCTGATACTACATCATGCAGGTTGTTGATTATCGCGGAGCCGAAGTGCGGGAACAGGTAATAGAGTTTACTTTAATTACCGCACATGGAGTTGGTTTATAGCAATGAAGATGGTGAATGGTATTATGGTAAGGTTATGTATATTCAGGTTTGGGTAGACGCTCACTTGTCGATGTTTATGGTTTATGGACTTAGTATGATGTATAGGAGTTTTCTCGTTATCACGGCGGTTAGTAGTTTGTTTATGTTGGAAGTTGGATGTAGTTTGGCTTCGTTGCTCGCATGGGCGAGTAATGGCCGGTGACACCCGAGTGAGTATTGTTATTGTTATTTATTTTCCGCTGCGAGACGTTTTATTTATTGCTACGTGAGAGATTATACGTGATTATGGAGAGGGGTGTTACAAAAGTGGTATCAGAGCGGAGTACCGCTCTGATGACGAGATAATAGGTTAAGACAGTGAGCTTAGGACTTGGGAAATTACGGAAACATTTGGGAGGTACGAGACGATTCGTCTTAGAAAGATATTGTGTCTAGTAACGCAAATGCGTGACATAGTAGCCTTTAAGGCAATTCAATATCTATTGGTTGTGTACGGTAAATTACCGAGTATTTATGTGACATACTGTACTACAGATGTCTGGAGGAACTAGAGGGCGTGGTACTGGTAGAGGTGGAGGCGGTGACCCCGTGAATCCAGGAGTGCAGAGACGATTGCTGCTGTTCTTGCACAGCTGGGTACTCAAATAGGAGGAGCACCAGCCCACCCGCCACAGCCCAGGGAAACGAACTGGCTGAAGTCAGTTAGCGAGACCCGACCACCTACATATTCAGGGGAGCCAGACCCCGTAGCCTTGGAGCGTTTCATAGTTGAACATGAGAAGGCCTATGAAGCTTTACAAGTACCTGCCACCAGAAGGTTGTCATTGCTGCTTTCCATCTGAAGGATGCAGCCAGCACTTGGTGGAGGTTGGTCAAGGACCATCACCTGGCTACGCCCGACTTTTCGTGGGCTGCCTTTGTCGAGTTACTGAGAGGGAAGTACTACCCAGCTCATCTCAAACAGAAGAAGCGCCAGGAGTTTGAGACATTGTCCCAGGGAAGTCTGACCGTGGATGAGTACTACGCTCGATTCATTGGTCTGCTGGACTTCATCCCCGGTGTGGATTACTCAGAGACCGTGAAGGTCGAGAAGTTCGGGGGGGGATTATTGTTTCGCATCCAGATGGCGATGGGTGCTACCCTCTACACTACCATCCAGGTATTAACATGAAAGCCATAAATTCTTTACTTACTACATTACCAATTAACTTTGTGAGAACTTACCAATGAGATTCCAGGAGTGTTATGAGGCTGCCTCGAGGACGGAGCTAATGCTCCAGACTCGGGAAGAGACTCTCGGGGCAAAGAAGAGAAGAACCCTGAGGGAGAGTCTGAGGGTGGAGGAGCATCTCCAGGCGATGGCCAGAAAAGGGAAAGTAAGGACTTATCCCATTCTAAATTGCTTACCATATTAAATACCTTATGAATGCTGACCCGAAACCTTGAACAGGAAATTCTTTCAAAAGAAAGGGCAGCAGGGTCACCAGGGAGCAAAGGGAAAGAGCCCGTCCTTCGGTTGACCGGCCCAGCTATAGATGCTCAGCCTCTGAGATCTGCACCTCCTAAGGGTGAGAACACCTACCTCTTAAATTCAATTGTAACCTTAACCTTTATATCATCAGATATTAACTTAAACTAAATACTACCATCAGGCACCGGACAGCCCCAGCGCCATTTTTATCTGTAAGCGTTGTGGGAAGGACCATCCTGGGGTCGACTGCGAAGGCCGCAAAGTCGAGTGTCGGCTGCTGCCACAAAGAGGGCCATAGGGAATTCGAGTGCTGGATGAACCTGAGAGCCGTAATTACAGGCCACCAAAGAATACTCAGAAGACCTCAGTTGGAGGATCTGGAGTACCACGAGGCGGTCAGGATGGCCAGACATCTACTGATGCTGGAGCCCAGAGAGGCAAGGGAGTAGATAGGGCATGAGTACCCTGAACTCCATGAGACCGCTGGTGGAAGACTTTTTTACTTACTATGTTGTGTACTTACCTTGGATGTTAGACAAAGACTTGTTATAAGTATGTGGGAGTGTGTCATTGACCACTCGCCTTTTGTGTATGACTTTGGGATTAGTTGTGTGTACTCAGTACCAATAAGCTTTAAACCTTGACGGATATATATATGAACAGGATGTTAATGCTTACATTATCATGTAGCCATACTCGACGACGCAGAGTCAATGAGACCAGTAATTACTGAACCAAAATTTCCACCTGCATGGCGCACTTGCTATTGCAAGCGCTATGACAAGTAAACCACTGAAATTTCCATCTGCCTTGCGCACTTGACAGAGCAAGTGCAGCAACAGCAACATAACAACTGCAAATGCAACTGCATCAACTACTACTTTAGTCTTTTATTATATATATACCAAAAAAAATGTTTTTCAAACTTTTTCATACAAACCTTGAGGTTAGAAACCTATGCAACTTGGAAGGACCGTTAGTCCAACCACTGCAACTGGGGAACTATACACCACTGTGATTGTAAACCACACCAGTTTAAATGTTTAGGAATTTTCAGACAGGGCTTATTAGCCAAATACCATCAGTGTATACCCGCATTTAATGCTAATCACTACTAGTGATGAATGTTTAGTCCTTATGGACAAGCATACCCTTTGTAGATGCACCACCGTCAGTGAGGATGGTTGGGAAGTGAAGAGCCAAGTTGCTCAAGCTATTATGCAATCTGCAATACATCCAATTAAACGGATGAGGGAACGAATATGAACTATGGATGAGATATGATCATGATAAACAGGGAGAAAGAATATGTGTTGTACTCAATGAGATCGAAATAGGAGAACCAAGTTTGCTAATGTAGCACAGAATTTACTTACACCGGCGTTATGGCTTATGGTTAATGGCACGAATTACCACTGATGCCACCAGGGCAATAGCACTTATTACAGATAACCGATAACATGAACTAATAAACAAAAAAAAAGAAAAAGAAGAGAAAAGAAAGGGATATCCATCAGAGGGAGATTGACAACAGAATACTTCACAATACACGTGTGACAGACATTACCAGTTTACTAAACGAGACATGGGACGACCGCACTCCGTTAGGAGCATGTGGGCCTGACAGACTTATTTATGAGTTAGTCGGGTAAGTAGTAATGTATCAGTACGGTACCCCATGCAAGTAGACAAGTAGTGTTAGGAACACGAGAAGTAGTCAACTCCATACTACGGACAGTAAGACGGATTACCTCGAAGATGGACGAGAAGAGCCGCAGTTAAACCAACGGGCTAGAGAAATCAAGAACCTTCAACACAGAGCAGTAGACAGTATACAGTGAAGACAGGGAAACCTTTCAAGGACGTGAAACAGAAAGAAAGAAACATGAAACCCATTATGGATAATAATATGTAGAACCCTCATAAGGATCGAGCAAATTCTTGCAATCCAGAGGAAATCTACCAGATGATATGGACATAAACGCGTGACTACGCAAGGATAAAAGACAAAGCTATATAGTAGCAGATACCTTAAGAAGGAACAGTGGATTTGGAATGTACCACTCACAGGATAATTCGCACATCTTATCTGTTTGACTCATTAGATATTAGCTGCTGAGAGTTTACGCCTCTGCACTCTGTATGACTGAGTGTTTTGGTATTGCACTTGTGCAGTTATTAATCTAGTGGGAATACGGAAAGATGTAATGGATATCAACACGAGTGTGTAAAAAAAAAAGAAGAACTACAACAGTGTGTTACTCCGGAACAAAACCACCAGGAGACATGGATGACAAACATCATCTTTGTGGACATATAGGCTGGTACGTCTTAGTATTACAAGACAAGTGCAAAGAGCACTAAGTACTAACAGTAGCCAATGTCATATTATACCTCAAGCTGAATATCAGTGAGAGAAGACACACGCATGTATGCTAGTGATCCAAATGAGAGGATACACAGCAATGGAAAGAGGCAAACTGAGCCTATGTTCATGGGTCTGCACCTCATACGGAGCGAGTGGGCCCATTAGAACGAACTTGGGAGAGAGCACAAATAGTTCAGTGCCTCACCTTTATGTATTGTGGAGCCCAGAAGGGCTAGAGTCATACCCGTCTCTCTGATATGAGGATAATCCACGAGTTGGTAACTCTTTGAGAGCCAAGTATCCAGCGCTCCTTGTTGAGCGGCTGTTGTATACTTGTGGGGTACGGGGGCGTAACCCTTTTTAAGGGGGGTAGAGCCTCTTGGCTGTGCACATGTGTGCACTAAGTTTTGGTTGTTTAGTATGCATTGCATACAAAGAATTGGTGGTGTGCGGGGCATACGAGGTTTGTTTGTTTAGTATGCATGGCATACAGTGAATTGTTTCGTATGCATGGCATACAGTGAATTGGTTTTGTTGGTTATGTTTGGTACGCGGGGCGTACGTTGTTTGGTTTGTTTGTGTGTGATGTGCACTTGTATGTATGTATCTTCTAAGATACTTGTTTGAATGTTGTATTACACCCATGTGTGTAGTACCTTTCTTATGCTATTTGTGATATGTATTCATATTGCTTTATAGAATGATTACATATGGTATCGCCTAGATACGAAATGAATCATTAGATATGGAATGTGGAACAATGGAATGTTATGGACACCTCAGGGAGGTTGTCAGGGTTGGTAGAACTGATAGGAAATGATGGTGCTGATGGATCACCTATATCCATATATGATTGAACTAACGCCACAAAGTGATGGCTATGTGCTGTATAAGCGCAATACGATGTGTGTAAATGATATATCACATAGATATACATTATGGGAATAATGGGTAGTTATACATTTATATATACTTACCTATTTGATTAAGAGACTTCGGGACGAAGTCTTTTTAAGGGGGGTAGATTGAAATACCCCAAACTTATAAAACATGGATTAAATATCTAATCACATTAATTAAGGCCTAAACATGCCTTAAAAGTCAACTGAGAACAACAGTGGTCAACACAAAGCAAGATGTTGCACCCTTTGACTGGTTAGGGTAAATAAATACCCAAATGAACTTCTTAGGACCTAAAATTTTTTCCTAAGCTTATTAACATAATACTAAACATATTACAATTGTTGGACAACACTCCAACACAAAGAAAAGCATTTACATGCTTCAAGGTCAAGAAGGGCAAAAATGTGCTCTAAGAAACCTTAAAGGTCTAATGACCTCTAAATGATATAAAATTGGATACCATGATCAATATCATGTAAGGAAACACAACAAAACCGTTGTCAAAGAAAACCAAGCTCAGAAACACCTTGAGACACAAAATGTGCACTAAAACTCCTTAAAGCACATTTTTGTGTAATTGCCTTCTAAATTGGTTTTAAATGGGCTAAAAGGTTATAATTACCTTTAAATATGATAATATATCATATTATATCATATTAGGAATTTAATTCCAGAATTTACAATTTTTACAAATTTAATATTAAAATATTAATAAAACCCTAAAATGGGGCCCGTTTGAGTCAACATTGACTAAGAATGGTCAAGAGGTCAAAGTTTGACCCCTTGGACCACATGAGGTCGACATTCACAGGCTGGGGAGTTTAAAATCGCCACTTGCAAGCTAAAGGACAAGCTTCCAACATCTTCCCTTAATTTAAGGAGCTTACTTTTACCTTTCCTATTACTTTAGTATAGACAATACACCTTGCTCCTTGATTTGACTAGAGCCTCCAAACCGTGTGAGACCCCCCGCCCCTCAATTATCGATGCCACATGCCTATGTTGAGTCATCACACACTAATAACATTAACAAAGCAAAATGAGGGTATTAAGGCAAAATTTGACCTAATCTCTCATTAGCCTTGCTCCAACCGATTCCAGGCTCCTCCTCTCTCTTTGGCTTCTCCAAGTCGTGGTATCACACCAAGAACATTGAAGAACACTTTGGTACCTAGGTGAGCTTAATTAGTCATTTTATGTTCAATTTCTTCACAAATCTTTCCTCTTTCGGTGATCTAAACATCAACCACTTCCATCCATGGATCTAGGTTGTTCTTGGAGGTTAAATGAAGGAGGAATCTCGGCCATAACAAGGGAAGAGGTGGAGAAACCCAAACTTGTTCTTAAGGTACAAAAATGTGCTTTAAGCACTTATCTTTTGATTCTCTTTAGATCCGGTTGTAAAACCTGTTCTCCTAGCCTTATAATCTTCTTCTTAACATATTTTCAGTGGATCTATCAAGAGCTTCAAGGTGTAGCTAGATCCAAGCCAAAAACACCATTTTTGGCATCTTAAACAAGGTAAATCTTAGCCATCTTCCAAGCTAGTTACCCACGGTTTTGTGCCTTGTTTTTAAGTGGTTTTGATACTCTTTCTTTCTGGAAAAAAAGGGCCGAGGTAGATCTCCAACAAACTTGAAGATCTAAGGTAAATCTTACCTTGAAATATACATTAAAACACTTCTTATGGTTAGATCTTGCTTGGAGACTAACTATGCCTTGGTTTCTGTTTGAAAACATGTAAAAGAAGCTGTGGGAATTTTATCTAGGCTGGCCGAATCCAAACAAGGATTTATCTAAGCTAAATCAAGGTATAAATCACTTAAATCTACACTTGGTATATTAATATGTGTTATACATATTTATACATATATGCCGTGAGTGAAGGAGTATATTAGGTCTTATTTTGACCTTAGGTGATTAAGGAATGGTTTAATAAATTTTATAACTAATTAAACAAGCATAATTGTCAAATTTAAGACATTATGTGGAAGTTTGGTAATTAAATGAAAATTATGGTGAGGCCGAGATTATGAGTATTTTTGGGACATTTATGTGTAATTTATTTTGTGAGCAATGTTTGTAATAAGGCCATGTACTTTAGGCCATTTTATTTATGCATTTACAAGCTTTTAATTTAAGTTATAGTGAATATAATTATTACCGAAAAGAAATGGGGTCTTAGATGTAATTAAATTAAATTTGGGGGCTTTATAAAAATAAGGCCGAAAATTAGAGGTTAAAAGGATTTAAAATAAAGTTTATAAGATTTTATAAAGTTTTGGGGTTAAATGGTGAATTTTGGAAACTTAGGGTTAAAACCGTAATTATTAGGAATTAATGGTCAAGGAAATATTAAGGAGGTCAACCTTGACCATATGGTAGGTTTTGACCAAATTAGATAAGTTAAATAACTTATTTAAGGTTTATAATAAGATAAGTACTTAATGGTAATATTTTTATACATATGTGGTAAATATGTTATTACCGAAAATTAAGGGTGTAAATGGTATTATAAACACCCATGGGCTATTAGGATTTTTAGGAATTTATTGGGTTGATTTTGGAATTAAATGAACTATATATGTATAATATATAGTTATTATGTCATTATGACACTTTGGAGAAATATAGATGGGGGAATGGTAAATACCGAAAGTATATGGGTTAATAAGGATATTTATAACCCTTTGGTGAAATTTGGAGATTTTTAGAATTATATAAGAGTATTTATTAAGATATATGTATATATATAGTTTTAATGAATTATAAAACTATATGTTATAAATAGGGCCAAATGGCAATTATAGAATAGCACAAGGGCTGTTCGGAATTTACAAAAAATAACCATAGGTTATACCTTTTATAAGTTAGAAATGTTTATTAAAATGGTATATAACATGGTAAAAGAATGGGGTGATTTTGTAATAAAGGAAACTATGGTTTATGGAAAAGAATAAGTTTAATATATATGCCTATGCGGCAATATATAATAGTTTTGTATAAAAACTATAGGTTATAAATTAAAGGAAATAAAAATATCATATCAATGATATTAGCATATGGAATAACATTACATAATGTTATGTGGTCAAAATAGAATTTAAATAAATTCAAGGGCTGTACCGAATTAACAAGAGTTGGAAATGAATTTTAGACTAAGGTCTATAATGTTATAAATGTTATAACAATTATATGGTTTAAGATGGAATTTATATAAGTAAGGATATTCACATAAAATAATGTGACAAACTATAAATAAATGAGATTTATAAACTAAGGTGTTTATGGAATAAACCTTAGGAGTTGTAATTATACAACAAAAATGTTACTCATGTTAGGATAATAATCTTAATATAAGTTGTATAATATAATACAACTAATGGGAATAATCATCTAATAAAAGATGATAAAAAATAACATAAATATAAGAGTTTTTTAAACTCATGGAATTACCTACGTGGTAAATATATACATACACAAGAATAATGTATATAAGGATGGATATATATTATGGTTGGAAACCATATAATATAATGGGGTGGTGGTTATTTAAAAAAAATAGTTACAACTATATGTTATGAGTTTTTGAATGCAAATATAATTTGCTAAGATAATAGATTATATAATACAATGTATTATAATGGATGGTGGAAAAATAATACATAATAATATAATAATGCATGCATACATGCAACTATAGGTTATGTACCTAAACTAGATGGTGGATAAGATTAAAAGAAATATAATGAATTAAACTTAACAGTCGAAATGTTTTGACATACGAGTTTTAGTAACAAAGCCGACCGGTTAGAGAAACCCGTAACAAACAACTGTAGAAAACAGGTGAACTGTCGGGGTTACTTATTATTCGGAAATACCGGATGTAGTTAGTCATGGAGACTGACTTATAGTTTTAATACCGTTTAGATCATACTTCTGACAAGACGCTTGACGAGCTAGTGGACTACACTGCGCATCCTAGGTCTTGGTGAACGGTATGTAAAGGGGTTTGATCCGAGTTGTCCTAAGGAAGCTCCTTGGGCTCGGATTTGGTTGATATAACTTGTGTGTTATGTGTGTGGATACATGTATGTGATTAAGTGTTACTGCATTAATTATTTATGCACGAGCGTCCTACGGGACTAACACTACTACGTCGACTATAGATCGACTTATATAAACATACATATACGTTATTGTGATGACATGACGGTTACTTGATATAATACCATAGTATTAATATTAAGTATATGGTAACCTAAGTAAAACACTTAGGTATGAGTCACGACATTGTCGGTCTCTAGAGCATGGATCTCGAACATGAATATAACCTAGATTACTTCTAGGTATGCGTGAGACCCATTGGGCAGCTAATTAATAATTATTCTCCATAAGACTAAGAGAATCTTAAACATTATGAGAGAGATGGTATGAGTTGAGGTGAGGAATCCCGGTAGTTTACGAACTACTTGGTTGCGCATTTGTGATCACTGAGGGGTTTCCTAATTGGATTCCGCTCCAGGTTATACCCAACGAGCCCAAACTGGATCGTGGGTCAGGTGGCTACGGCCTTTATATGGACGTCTTACGAACATAAGAGAGTCAGGGGCCTCCGGACCTCTGGCGAAATGAGCACCTTTGTGTGTACGGGAGGACTACTGTCCATGGTGAGGTTATCGGGTTGTCTAACATGACGCCCAACTGGTATTAATAATTAAACATGGTTGGATGGAGCCTACGAGGCTAAGGTAAATTAAATATGGAAACTGTACGCACGGCGAATGTACATTGTACATATGGATGGGGCCTTGAAGGCCAAATTAAATTAATTAATAAAGGATGGTGTACGCTACGGCGATTGTACATTGTACATTATATTGTTATTACTCGATACGTTCGATATACAAATGTTGTTTGTGTTATTAAATGAATGTTTGGATTGGATGGATGGTTAAATGTTTATGAATATTTGGATGGATGATTATGTATATTATACATGTTTATTACAGTATTGATTATAACTGTAAAATGGTAAAGCATGAAACCAATCTAATAATAAGATGGTTAAAATGACAAGTGACCAATAGGGTCCAGGCCCGGCATACTCAGCGTCTATCGCTGATACTACACTCATGCAGGTTGTTGATTATCGCCGGAGCCGAAGTGCGGGAACAGGGTAATTAGAGTTTACTTTAATTACCGCACATGGAGTTTGTCTATAGCAATGAAGATGGTGAATGGTATTATGGTAAGGTTTGTATATTCAGGTTGGGTAGACGCTCACTTGTCGATGTTATGGTTTATGGACTTAGTATGATGTATAGGAGTTTTCTCGTTATCACGGCGGTTAGTAGTTTGTTTATGTTGGAAGTTGGATGTAGTTTGGCTTCGTTGCTCGCATGGGCGAGTAATGGCCGGTGACACCCGAGTGAGTATTGTTATTGTTATTTATTTTCCGCTGCGAGACGTTTTATTTATTGCTACGTGAGAGATTATTACGTGATTATGGAGAGGGGTGTTACATGCTCACTTACTTTAAGTATTAGTTTAAACTTAGATGATGTAGTATTATATCATCGTTCATCACTGCGGTTAATTATTGTCGCTATTTTATTATTATTTCTTTTCTGCTTCTTACTCGCATGGGCGAGTAAGGCAAAAAAAATGTGACACCCGATTGAGAATTTTAGTGTTTTAACTTCCGTTGTAAGACGTCTTTAATTATGCTACGAAGTGATTATCACGCGTTTATGTGAGGGGTGTTACAGACAGTCACTAGTGAACTCGGTTAGCTGAGCAGACTACTCCATGAGATATGACTCATAAACATAACACCAATCCCACTAAACTGTGATAATTTAGCTACTATGCACTAGACAAGAACCCAGTTTCTCATGATTGCACAAATCAAATCGAACCTCGATTGCCACTTTGTGCGCAGAAACTCGAAGAAGGGCTAATTCAGGTCAAGCATGTTCCAGTGAGCATCAGCTAGCTGATCTCATGACAAAGACACTAAAAGGGAAAGAACTATCAGAACTTGTTTGATTCTATTGGATTGCAGACACACGATGATCATGGATGAGCAAATACAACACAAAAGGCACAATTCCTTACCACAGTACGAATTGTACTTTAAGGGGGGTATTGGAGTTAGTTTGTAACCTAGGTATATGTTGTGTATATTGTCTAGATGTAATTAGGGGTTACAGTTGTAATATTCTTCGGTCCGGTTCTACATCTCATTTCTTTAGTTGTATTGAACCCGAGTATATAGTCTTATGGCTATTGTTGCTCCCCATCCCCTTTTTCTCTCTCTCGCACTCTTCTCGACTAAGGCTTAGTTTTCTTTTGTAAAAGATTCAAGAACTTCTTTCTGATTAATGCATGAGGTTGTTTCTGTTCTATTGATTTCACCGAAATTGTCAGCCCCAATGTTCACAGCACTCACTTGTTGCAGTTCTTAACAATATGTAAATTCTTAGTCTGCCCCTCTTACGGTCAGTGATATAAGATTTAAAAAATATGTTATTCCTCTCTTCAATTTTGAATAATAAGCAAGCTACTCCAGTGGGTGGTTTGTGGAATTATCAGCGATGTTCGTTGGTGTTGGAGCAAGTTGATTCTTTACTCAAAGTATTATTGATTATAATCCCTCATTTGTTAGATTATGGGTATGTATTCATGATTTACCTACTTCTTTGAGTCATTCTCATTTTTCCTAGAACTAGGTAATCAACCAGTACTAGAAAACACGTAACTAGCAACGAATAATTCCATCTCTAATTCATCGCTAAAAGCAGTTAGCGACGGATTAGAGACGGATCCGTCCGTCGCTAAATGTATCGTCGCTAATTCCAATTTGTATCGGATGACGTATTTTGTCGCTAATTACTGAAATGGTAGCAAACGATTGGCGACGGGAAACGTCCATTGCAAATTGGAAGTCCATAATGTGGCCATCAGACACAAATGCAGCACTAAGGAAATCCATAATTCCATCATCATCATCATCAAATTAATGAACTTCATTACAACGAAGCAAAGCAGAGGGAAAAGTGGTGTTGCTGATAATGGTGGCCGCGGTTCCGGTTCCACCGGTTCTGGTTCCGGAAAATGTGTATTCGGATTTGGAACCGGTTCTAGACAGTTCTGGGGCGGTTCCGGTTCCAGTTCCGGAACTCTATATTCGCTTCGGATTCGCTCAAATCAACGGTTCCGACCGGTTCCAGAGCGGTTCCGGTTCCGGTCCCGGTTCCGATCGGTTCCGACCGGTTCCGGGGCGGTTCCGACCGGTTCCGGAAAGATTCGATCGGCTCTAGTTTCTTCGTTTTAACTCCGATTTTAGATCCGTTTGCGCGCACACGTTGCTCTTTTCATCCACTTTACTCCTAGTTAGGTTATTCTCAAGTTTATAATCTTAAATGTGTAAGAACCAAAGACTTAAATTTTTTTATTGAATTTGCAAAAATTAAAGAGCAAAGCGGATTTTATTATATGATTCACTGCCTCGTTAAAACCTTATTAGGTAAAAACCCATTAAGAAAACCCTTATAAGGAAAAAGAGTACAGCTACTAATAGGTTACATGATTTCAATTGACAACAAGAGAGCGCGCCCGAGACCCAAAACGACGTTGTTTTGGACTGATTCCAACGGCTACTTTGGCCGGTTCCGGGTGGTTCCGGTTCCACGGTTCCGAATCCGACGCGAATCCAGGCGGTTCCAGGCGGTTCCGGGCGGGTTCCGGTCCCGGTTCGGTCCCGAATCTCAAAACTTGTATTCGGATTTGATTCGCAAGGGGGTGGTTCCGGTTCCGAATCGGTTCCGGCCCGGTTCCGGTTTCAATCGGTTCCGGGTAGAACCGCCGGTTCCGGGTAGATTTGGATTCGGTGGCCACCATTAGTTGCTGATCTTAGAAATTGTGCCGCTCTCCTTCATGTGTGAGTATCGGCTGAGAGCTATGCTCTATCCTCATTTGGCTCATCCATATGGGATACGACTCTAATTTCAGCAGGGCAGTGCGAGGGCTAGAAACCAATGAATTTTTTTGGGGGGGAGGGGGAATCAGTGCATAATCGAGAGCGAATCCTTGTCAAATTAGCTATACAGGCTATGCATTCAACCTTTGTAGGTAGATAGTCGCCATGATAGCCATGAGCACCAATATAAATATGTATTCCTTATTGTGTTACAACAAAAGCAATGCCCAGACACGAGTGATTGTATATGCTGTTGTTCACCGTTATTTCCAACCAGTCATTATTGGCAAATCGATGAGCATCTAGAGCAACCAGTGTGGAGATGTTGCTTGCTTGAGTTGACTGCAAAAAACCATCCGCCTGTCACCAGCCCCATGCAAAAGATTTTACGTTCAAGTGGGTTACTTGACATCGAGCATACCACAGGCACCAGAGAAATGACGTAAGATGCGTTAGTTGATTGATGAAGGATGTGAGACAAACTTGAAGGTACCGCTCAATGAATGTCGTAATAACCTTGGATGGCTGGACAGAGAAGGAAAGTATGCACAAGAGTTTCATTGTCATCACATAATGAGCAACATGTGTCCATTTCAGTATGCATTTGTTGTTGAATAACTGTTTTGCATGGTATCATTGCGTGGAGGATCTTCCAACCTAGAAAACATACCCTTGAGGGTAGATTGCATTTCTAGAGATGTTTTACAGCTTGACCCAAAGGTGGTGACTAGATGATGATAACCGAAGAAGCTTGGGCATGGTGTATCACAACATAATATTCAGATTTAACTGTGAAAACTCCTGCTGTAGTTAACCCCCATGTCCATGAATCTGGTTGTTGAGTACCGTGTTGAGTCTGAATTTGCTAAATATAGTCAACATCGTCGCCGGTAAACAGTAAAGAGATGTTCCATGCGTGAGGGTGTAAGAAGATCCTCCACTTTGTCGTTGTTTAAGATATGCTGAGGTAGCTTTCATAAAAAAGGTTTTCCCCCTGGTTTGTTTAGAATCCATCGACCTGGAATGTTTGTAGTCTGTCCATCATGAATATGTCTACGCCCACCATAATCTATTAGATCCCTGACACCCATTAGAGCGCACCAAATATGACTAGACATGGAACGAGATTTTGGATATCTTGATGGAATAGAGTAAGGTACTGAGCGTATAGAGCCTTGCAAGGGGAAAATCTAGTTTCTGAAGGACCGTCCATAATTGTTTAGCTAGCAAAGCTCGGTAAAAGAATGCAGATCCCGGAAACCCATACCACCTAAACCTAACTCTTTGCACAAGTCTGGCCATTTACACCAATGGATATAAGATGCTGAAGCTGTACCACTCCACCAAAATCAGGCGATAAGTTTCTATAGTTGTTTAAGAAAAGAATGTGGGGGATTAATTACTGACATTACATAGGAAGGGATGGCCTGAAGAACCGATTTGATGAGAACAACCCGACCAGCTTGAGACACATGTTTATTCCATGTCTGCAGGAGTTTAGTAATCTGATCCTTAATGTAGGTGAAAAATGATGTACGGTTCCGGCCAATATTACTTGGAAAGCCCAAATAGATTCCTAGATCTCGCACTTGGAGCGCATCCAATACATTGGCAATGTTATCACGTAAAAGTTGTAATAGACTGCTTGAGCACATAATGGTTGATTTGTTGTTGTTGATACATTGGCCAAATGCGGAATTGAAATCATCCAAAATTTGGCGTAGGGCTTGCAAATTTGAGATGCTGGTTAAGCCAAACAAAATGCAATCATCCGTGAACAACAGATTCGTGATGTGAATGTTAAGTCCTCTCACATTGAAACCAGTGTATAGGCCAATATCCAGGATAACTTTAAGGCAGATGTAAGAGCCTCCATACAACAGATAAAAAGAAAAGGAGAAAGTGGATCCCCTTGACGTAGTCCATGGTGCGGCGCAAATGAAATACCCCTATTAATGAGAACATCCATAGTAACTGATTTAAGACATTTTCTAATCAAAGAAATCCATCGAGGATAGTAACCCATACTGGCCAAAACATCCAACACAAATGACCATTCCACTCAATCAAAAGCTTTGGACATGTCAACCTCGTAAGTAAAATGCCCCCTCGTTTGAGCCCTCAGTGTGCGCATCATATGTAACAGTTCATGGGAAACAAGGATCTGATCAGAGATAAGACGCCCTTCAACAAACGTACTTTGATTTTCAGAAATAACATGAGGCATGACAGACTTAATTATGTTGATTAGAACCTTTGATATGACTCGGTAGATAGTGTTACACAATGATATAGGCCGATAATCAGAGATAAAAGAAGCATTCTTCATTTTTGGAATAAGGACCAAGTGTGTGTGATTAATATGAGGTGGTAGGGAAGTTAAGTTGAGGAATTAATGTAAGGGTTGTGGTAATAAAATCTTCACCAATCAAAGGCCAGAAAGTTTGAAGGAAAATTCCATTTATACCATCTAGCCTCGGAACTTTTGAGGGTGACATCTGCTTATAAGCTACTACTACTTCTTCCCGGGTGTATGGTAATCCCGTGGATTCGAACAGATCATGTGGAACTCGACCTTCCACAGAAGCTAATAGGTGAGGATCTGGGGTTGGATTTGTCGAAGTGAATAAGTCCTGGAAGAAATTCCTGGCCACAACTTCAATACCATCCCATGTAGTTTGCATAGGAAACAACCCCGAAGTCAGAGTATGTATTATTGTATTGTTTCTTGCCCGAGCCTTGTTGCGAGAATGAAAGAAAGCAGAATTTCGATCCCCCGCTGACAGCCAGTTCTAACGAGAACGTTGCTACAACCTTACCTCCTCCTTAAGTAGAAGATCATCAAGGGAGTGAGTGAGGTGATTCCATTGATTTAGATTAGATGGCGTTGGAGCAGCAGATTGTAACAAATGTAAATCTGTCCTGATTTGCTTCTCACGACTTTTTTCTAGCCAACCTTGATGAATCCCTTATTCCCTCAACCTTCTACCACATATGCGCACTTTGGATTGATGGGAAGTTGAGATTGATTGTAGATATAAAAGTGCCTATTTAAGTCGAACAACTGTCCGTTATCTCAATGATTGTGTAGTCATCCATTGTTATTGCAAAGCTAGCAGTAGTTGATGGGATTCGTCCCTCTTCATATGTAACTATATTTTGCTTGTTTTCTTACAATCTTGCTAGTGAGGAATGGATATTATTCCGCAAATACGGCACCCACCCATCACATCTTGATATTATCATTATGTTTGGTGATGAGTCATATTTACATCCACTACAGCCTGATGACAGAAAAAAAATGAGTTTTTTTAACAACTTAGTGTAATTATTTTCATTCAGGGCCTATCTTTTCTGTTTCGTTCCCGTTGCTGGGCCATCGTCCCTTTTCCATTTTGGGCACAAATTTCTAAGTCGATTCTAGCACGGAACCACTTTGGTGCGGTGGGAGTAGGGTCAGTGAGCAAATGGACATTCGGTCTCGGTCAGATAGGTGTGTTTATGAGAGGATTGGACGATCAAGATCAATCAATCAAATTGAGTCATACAGTATATGATTACCTGTCAAGCTAAGCATCCTCTAATTGAATTTCTATTTTTATGGGCTGAAATTGGATTGGATTGGATGGGAATTTGCGATGTTTGAACTCCCAACTTTCTTTCTTTCAGCTTTTTTTGTCGACCGACATGAATGTTTGGAAACTAAAGAAGACTTTTTTACAAGTGTAGAAGTACTTCCGTGTTTGGTTTCATCTCCCTACCTTCCATCTTTTCCATGACGGTAGGCTACGATCAGAACGCATTTTGTGATTCATGGAACAAACGGACCAGAATAGAGAGGAGTTTTCCTTTCTCTTTTTTATAATACACAGAAACGTAGTATATGAAACAGAGTATGGACGGCAGGAGGTGGATATCCATGCCAGCCATGCCGTCCTTATCGACATCAATTTCCCCACTTCACCCACCACTTATTGTTTAATCCCTATCTCTTTCCCTTCCCTATCATCGATTGAATTCAACTCTACTTCAATCAATTCAAGTGAAAAAAAAAAGAAGAAAACCGTACCCAAATGTTAATTAATTGTAACCAAACACCTAATTTATTATACCATCGCCCGCTGTATAATTGATCATCATCAACAACAAAACAGCTATAGAATAGAGCAAATCACTAAATTAATCAAAATAGTAATACTATTACATAACTCGCCACTACCAATCCCAAACCTACCAAACCAGTATTCAATCCCATCCTACCTGACCCCCATACGTGTGATCGATTGGGTACAAGTTACCAGGCGGGCCAGCGATGTAGATCAACCACCACCACCACCACCACCACTTGGTGAAGTGGGTGTTGGTGGAGGTGGGCAGTAGACGCTTGATGGTGGTTTCTTATACGGTGGAGGAGGGTATGATACCTCTGGTGGTGGTGGTGGTGGGGAAGGCGGTGGTGGTGATGGAGGAGTTTGACCACATGGGTTACCGCAGGGACATCCACCACACTTACTCTGATCAACGTCGGGAGTTGTAGATGTCTCGTCGAGCTTCCGGGTGATTGTGGATGAGACGTGTACTGTGGAGGTGATTAGAATCAGGAGTGCTTGGAGTAGTAGGAGATGAGGAAGTAGTGATGTCGATGAGAATTTTGTGGATCTAATCATCGCCATGAATTCTGTTGATCGAGATATGAGCGATGGGCTGGGCAGGTCGCCGGAGATTGAAGATTGTTTGATCGATGGCTTGGCCGGCGGTATATATATCAATCTAATTTTTTTGATCGCCTTTTTTGCTTTCTAGGCAGAAAGCAGAAAAGGAGGTTTGTAGAAGAACAGATGCCGGAATCCGAAACAGAACAATAGAAAGGGTGGTTGCACTTAAGATGTGTGGAAGGAGAAAGGGTCGCGTCTTGATCAAGCTAAAATTAAAGGGGGTGACTCTACTCTACGTGTGTGACAATGATGCATGGAAAAAGAAACAGGATTCTGTGAGAGATTACAACAGCTAATGGTTTTTTTAGTATGTATGGATGGCTGATTAGCTGCTGCTGCTGCTCTCATACTACTACTAGATTAGACTAGACTACAAGTAATTTGGTGGTAGGTTGGCTTCATTAGTTTTTAAAAGACAGGGCAGGTGTGTGGTGTGAGTGATGTAAGGTGTGTCATTCGTGGTTGCTTCCTCCATCCTAATTTAATCGTCAGCCTTGCACTGTACTACTAAAGAAAGAATGGGTGTTTCAAAAAAAAAAGAAAAAGAAAGAATGGGGATGTGGATGAGGTTTATACCATCCCCATGTGGGTTGATGACCCCACAGCCAAACTCCCCCACTAATTAATTCACATGGGTAATGTATGTAGTAATAGATATACCCATACTCTACACTCAAATTAATCACTATTATTGTGATACATGTTTTGGCTACAGCGGTGGTGGTGGTGGTGTCATCTTCACTAGTAACCTCTCTACTCTAGTTTAACCCTTCCTCAGGCAATTGGACTTGTTCACTTCGATGCAATCTACGGTCACCAGAGGTCAAACAACATTCAACCTAATTTCTAAATTTATCCCTTTTTTTTCTTAATTAATTTCCTCATGAGAAGACTAGGGAGATTTTCATCTATCTGATTACTAGTCTTCAACTTAAGTAAAGGTATAACCAGGAGGCAATTAAATTTGTCTCCAAGTTACAATTGCCAGTTCACTTCTTGATACCGTGAAAACATTGTAAATCTATTCAGTAAGGAAACGTAACAAGGAATCATGCCTGTATATATATGCATACCAACTGGCAACTGGTTACTGAAGTCGGCAGCAGCAGTGTGGGAGTAAAAATATGAATTGTTGAGAGTGGGATTTGAACCCACGCCCTTTCGGACCAGAACCTTAATCTGGCGCCTTAGACCAACTCGGCCATCTCAACTTTTATGATACAAGTATCCAGAAACATTTTTTAAACATTGACACTACTCCCTAAACAAGGTTCCACACATCCATGCATTATTCTGGCACAATACATACATAGACGTGTATATAATAAAACACATCACAATCTAGTCCATGAATAAACACATCACAATTCCAACTGAAGTTATTTAGTAAGAGAGTACCCGCATAGATGCAGATTCCAGTTCGATTTGCTTAATCAGGTCTTGGGAGTAGTTCTCGGTTCTTTTCTCTTTTCTCGGTTTCCCATTTTTCCATGCCAGTGTTTTGTTGTTGTGGGGGAGGATTAAATAGCATACCATATCCAACAGCAGTATCTCAAAATCCACTTTTTCCAGGAAAGGGAAATGTCAAATACTCTGATGCATCACCATTAACTTCTGTCATAAAAATACTAAGAAAACAAAAGTAAGATTCAAATCCTTCATCAATACCACACTAATTCTAGCAGTTAGACATAGCATTAGCATCCCCAATTGCAAGTACGAAGATACTACTTTACTTCCGTAAAACCTCACTCTTGAACAGGTGGGAGGGAGCAAAGCATTTAAATATCCTACCTCTTCCCTCAGCTGAGCCATGAGACTAAACATCTCTTCATTGACATCGCAGAAACCCTGAAGTTTCCAATAATGGACACCAGAGCTTCTGTTTTAATTTAGGTGACAATTGAGAAGCTGAGCTCAAAAATGAATCAACCATCAGAAACAAGCCAATCAATAACCATGTGTACCCATCTTTTTTATGTGATAAAAGCGTAAAAACACAGAGGCTAAGAGAGAGCTCAATATATACCTCATCGTCTTCATCATGGGATCATATAAAACTCCTCCAGTCTAAGTTTATTTTATGTGCAGACTCACCATCATCAGACCCAAAAATCCCTCACGATCCATCAGCTAGCTACAAATAGACCCAGTGCTGTCACTGTTATTACAAGGAGGCAAGGACCATTCACTTCACCGAACCTTTCATGCTGCTCCAAGTTATTAAAGGAAGATTATTGAGCTAAAACATTTATATTTGAAAATCCTGCTCACCCCCCATCATATTCAAGTCTGGCGCAGTTATCCGGGTGTTGAGATCACATCCACCCCAACATAATCCAGGCACAGGATCAGGAGGGCTCGCAAGAGATGGAAATCATTGTGGAGTCTTGAAACTCTTCATTACTTATATGTACACGAACCAAGACAACCTGCTACAACTCTTCTCTACGCACCAAGACACCAACCTTAATGTCTGCAGTGATCGTTCTAACAGTGATCACCAGATTTCCCTTTGAAATTGCAATTTGCAGTTTTGCACAGATCAATACAAGCACTTAAAGAAGTTAAAGTTCAACAACCAGCCAGTACAGGTTATTAGATTATACCGGCACAGATAAAAAACAATCCAGCTCAGAAGTTTAAATTTTTATATGCCTTCCACCGTAAGTAACCAACTAACTGAAGGATGCAGTATGAAAAATTGAAGAAGCATAGCAGGATGTAAATATAGTTCACTTGTACAGTTAGTTGAGATGTCTCTGCTGTCTGCATTACAATAGTTTTATAAACATCAGAACATAACTTTGTCAGAAAGATAAAACAACATGACCGAGATCCAGATCCAGAGCATCACCACAAGTACGTAAAATCAAACAAAACTATGTCTGAGCCGGGTTTGAACCGGGGACCTCTAGTGTGTGAGACTAGCGTGATAACCGACTACACCACCCAGACTCTATGGAACTCAGGTTAATGTCTGCAGTAATCGTTTTAACAGTGATCACCAGATTTCCCTTTCAAATTGCAATTTGCAGTTTGCACAGATCAATACAAGCACATTAAGAAGTTAAAGTTCAAACCAGTCCAGTACAGGTTATTAGATTATACCGGCACAGATAAATAAACAATCCAGCATCAGAAGTTTAAATTTTTATATGCCTTCCACCGTAAGTAACCAACTAACTGAAGGATGCAGTATGAAAAAATGAAGAAACATGCGATGTACATATAGTTACTTGTACAGTTAGTGGAGATGTCTCTGCTGTCTGCATTTACAATAGTTTTATATAAACATCAGAACATAACTTTTTCAAAAAGATAAACAACATGACCGAGATCCAGATCCAGAGCATCACCACAAGCACGTAAAATCAAACAAAACTATGTCTGAGCCCGGTTTGAACCGGGGACCTCTAGTGTGTGAGACTAGCGTGATAACCGACTACACCACCCAGACTCCATGCAACTCAGGTTAATGTCTGCAGTGGTCGTTCTAACAGTGATCACCAGATTTCCCTTTCAAATTGCAATTTGCAGTTTAGCACAGATCAATGCAAGCACTTAAAGAAGTTAAAGTTCAACACCAGTCCAGTACAGGTTATTAGATTATACCGGCACAGATAAATAAACAATCCAGCATCAGAAGTTTAAATTTTTATATGCCTTCCACCGTAAGTAAACAACTAACTGAAGGATGCAGTATGAAAAATTGAAGAAACATAGCAGGATGTAAATATAGTTCACTTGTACAGTTAGTTGAGATGTCTCTGCTGTCTGCATTACAATAGTTATATAAACATCAGAACATAACTTTTTCAAAAAGATAAACAACATGACCGAGATCCAGATCCAGAGCATCACCACAAGCACGTAAAATCAAACAAAACTATGTCTGAGCCCGGGTTTGAACCGGGGACCTCTAGTGTGTGAGACTAGCGTGATAACCGACTACACCACCCAGACTCTATGCAACTCAGGTTAATGTCTGCAGTAGTCGTTCTAACAGTGATCACCAGATTTCCCTTTCAAATTGCAATTTGCAGTTTAGCACAGATCAATGCAAGCACTTAAAGAAGTTAAGTTCAACAACCAGTCCAGTACAGGTTATTAGATTATACTGGCACAGATAAATAAACAATCTAGCATCAGAAGTTTACATTTTTTATGCCTTCCACCCGAAGTAAACAACTAACTGAAGGATGCAGTATGCAAAATTGAAGAAACATAGCAGGATGTAAATATAGTTCACTTGTACAGTTAGTTGAGATGTCTCAGCTGTCTGCATTACAATAGTTATATAAACATCAGAACATAAATATTTCCAAAAGATAAAAACATGAAAACATCACTTAGATCCAGATCATCACCACAAGCACGTAAAATCAAACAAAACTATGTCTGAGCCCGGGTTTGAACCGGGACCTCTAGTGTGTGAGACTAGCGTGATAACCACTACACCACCCAGACTCTATACAACTCAGGTTAATAACTATTATCACTACAAAATAAAGAGAATAACCCAAAATCAAGAATTTTTAAATTAATACGCTTTCCACCCCAAGGTTTGTATTCAGCGGCCGATGGGGTATGATGCATTAACATCTGAATCAGTAGCATCGCAAAACCTTTAAGCAGTTGGTAGAACACGACACTGAACATTCATGCATGAAATCACATAAACCCTGAAGTCTAGCACAAACAATATCAGTTTTCAGTACCAGTTAACAGTGAAAAGATAAAGTGAACTCAGTGTCACGGGAGGTCACCCATTTGATAGAGATAGGCGAAGGACTGATACAAATTCAATTAACCTCGTAAAGGAAACTGACAATTGAAGCAGGCAGCATCAAATATGCGGCAAACTACTTAAACTAAAAAGGGATGCAGTGTGAAAAACAAATGTAACCTGTCAATAGTGGGATTTAAACCCACACTACTCTTTCCCGGTCAGACCTTAATCTACCACCTTAGACCAACTGAGCCGTGACAACTTTGATGAAATAGTGCTTCCATTTTATGTTTTATGTAAAATAGTCACAGAATTCAGATGAGCTGGAAACTAGATTATTCTCGAAACTCGTAAGCAGTTCTGTCGATCTTGGATGAAATCTTTTTCTATGCACCAAAATACAGGCCTTAACATCTGCAGTAATCATTCTAAAAATAACAGCCATCAGTAGATTTCCCTTTAATTGCAATATGCTTCTTTTGAGTCTAAGAAACAAAGATAGACAATTCAGCAGTTATACTTCTTCAAAGTGAATTATTACCCGAGGATGTGAACTATTAAAAGAGTTCACGTATTGAATCACTTGAAATATAATCTGCCGTCTGCAATACAAGCAATAGATATAATAACATTAGATTAGAGCACAACTAAGACATTCATCAGTAGATTTCCATTTAAGTGCAATTGGCCCAGAAAAAGATGCACTTTTTTTTAGTCTAAGAAACAGAACTTTTTTTAGATAATTTGGGCCATTTGGCCATTTTATTGAAATAAACTCTTGGTAAACCAGGTGGATGGGTTAGTTTAAGAAAACAGATGACATGCAATTCAGCAATGATTAGCCCACAAACTGAATTATTACCAGGGGCTGTAAATAATAGAAAGAGTTCCCACAATGAATCAATACTAAGCAGTTGGGAGAACATATAGAAAAATGTGTTTGTGTTTCTCACCTATTCAAGATCTGAGCCATGATACTAATCACTTCATCCATGAAATCACAGAACCCTGAAGTCAACCAAAAAATATCAGGGTTCAGTTATCGGTATAGAGAGAGGCCTAGTCAACTAGCTTCGGCAAGCCATCAAAGAACAGATGGTTGAAGGAGGCAAGCATGGGGAAAATTTTTAAAAAAATTGTTGAGAGTGGGATTTGAACCGACGCCCTTTCGGACCAGAACCTTAATCTGGCGCCTTAGACCAACTCGGCCATCTCAACAATTGATTTTCAAGTGGCCCTTGATCTGCCCTTGATCGTTGTCTTCGTACCCACCGAAAATCAACAGCAGCCAACTTCGTGTTTCCCTCCCTTTTCCAATTCCACACAACTCGAACATGGAAGAGCCGCGCGGGAGGCGAGGAAAGGTGCAGGATTACTTACCGTAGCGAGCTTGTGATAAGCACGAAGAATCTCGTCGATAGATGTCACTGCTAACGCCTAGGAATCCCTAATGAGACTTGAATCTGCTCTGTTGATCGCCATCGCTACGTTGGTTGAAGTCAGTGGGCGTAAATAATATACATGTAGGCTGGTTCGCCAGAGATCGACAGGACCGATCGATGGTCTGATGTATGCTATGTTTATCGTTATGTCTTATTGCACCTTATTTGATTTCTGTACCTTGCTGCTAATGCTATGCTTTTTTTGGGGAGCAGAAAGGAAATTTGCTGAAATATAAGAAGAAGAAGGAGGAGATATGTCGAAATCCGAAACAAAGAGAGAGGTGGACCGTGGATGACCAGAATGCGAAGAGGAGCGAGCGAGCGTCCTGATCAAGCTAAATACTCCCTCCGACCGTCCTGTGTATTTTTAGACATGTCGTTTGACTTCAATTTTTAACATATAAGATAAAATATTTTTAAAATTTAAGTTTTGCATATGATTCCTTAACTGTTAAACTATATATTACAAAATTTAGTGTTATAAAAATTATTTTATCTTATATGCTTAATATTGAAGTGGAAAAACGTGCCATAAAGCAAACAGGACGATCAATTCAGGACGGAGGGAGTAAATGGGTGTGTGTCAGTGTGTGTAAGGTCGATTCTTTTTGCGAAACTGAAAGAGGAGTTAGATAGTAATTTTGTGGATGGGGGGAGTCTTGGAAAATACTACTCCCTCCGTCCCACTCACAGTGTCTACTTACATGTTTTTATTTGTCGCAAAATACTGTCTATTTTCTAATTGAAATTCCAACAATACCCTCCCATTTACATATCCTAGAAACCCATCAGACGCAAGAGTTGTACGGCGCTTTTCTTCCCTAATCCCTAATTTCCTCTCTTCTTCCAGTGAACAAAGCCAGGGAACGATTTGCATGTTCTTCCAATTCTTGGTATGATTTTTTTAATCTTCTCTTTCTCCTGCTCTTGAATCTCCTCTCATCAATTCATTCTCTTGTCCTCACAATAACAACTGAAATCCACCAAACCCGATTGTGAGCGCACTGCAACTTGAAATCAGTGGCTTCAGTGGTTCCCATGGCAGAACTTCTAGTCCGACTCAAATTTGAGAATGATTCAACTGACCCCTCCTTAATGTCCTGTGAGCGCTCTTTCTGTTGTTATTTCTGCCTCAACTCTCCATGTCCCCGCTTTACTTTTGTTGTGTCTTCGATTTATGGTATCCGGTCAAAATAATGAAAGATCAGACCGACTACCCAGATGTGGTGCGGCGGTGAGTGTGATTGTAAATCTTTTGCCCCGTAAATGTTTGATTAGAATTTTTTTGTTTCTTCTAAGTTAAAGAAGAGTAAACTTCGATTTGTTGGTTGTTTTTTCTTACTTACAATTTGTAATGACTTTTTTTGAGGTTGAGAGTGGATGTTTTGTGGTTTGATTACAATCTGAATGTACGCGTATGTGATACAGCGAACGAGGAACAAAACAAAAGTTATCCAGGGTTAATTTGGGAAAGAAGCTCTATTAAGTTTCTTTTCTTAATTTGTGTGCAATTGTGTAAGTGGACACTGTGAGTGGGTCGGAGGGAGTACTAGCAGAGCTCATATCTTGATCCACTCGTCTAAAACGGGTTGAAGTGAAGAAAGAAGGATTTCACATAGGTTAGTTTAGAAGAATAAACGAAGTAAATGGAGTAATGATTAAATGGAAAATTCACGAGATACCCCTGTTTTCTTTCGTAATTCACATATACCCCTTTAGTAATTCAACTTTAAACATGCTTAAATGTTGTCCAAAATTGATGAAACTTTACATGGACGATGCTAAAGTGTTATATTTTGATCCAATATCAAATTTGAAGTTTTTTAAGCTCACATGTGACCTGTGGGACCCAGTGAACAGTCACATATTCATTGGGTCCCACAGGTCACATGTGAGCTTAACAAACTTCAAATTTGATATTGGACCAAAATATAACACTTTAGCATCGTTCATGTAAAGTTTCATCAATTTTGGACAATATTTAAACATGTTTAAAGTTGAATTACAAAAATCACAGGGGTATATTGTGAATTACGAAAGAAAACAGGGGTATATCGTGAATTTTCCCATGATTAAAAAATTTGACAAATTCATAAGGTCGGGCTGAATCTTTTCAAAAAAAATTGAAATTTAATGAATTTGTTTAAATACGTTTCAAATTAGTAGGTGATAAAAACGGAATTAATTTTGTCTTACTTTTTTTTGTTCTTGAACCTGACTAGTAAAAACATTTATCCATGTAAATCCATCTAATCTCAACCCAAACACAATAATATGTTTAAAAAGAAAGAGCAAAAATATCTTGGAGAAAAATAATGAGTGTTACATTTAAAGAAAGTTAGTTGATATCATTAATCAAAAACTTGAAAACATGCAAAGTTCTTGTTTGTTACCACCATATTGACAATTCATGAGTGACTTATTGAATCTATAAAATAATAAATTTGTTTACCAATGGTTTCATGTTTGAATAGAGTGTTCCCGAATAGTTTCATCATCTTAGGACAAGTTGCCCTCTTTTCTACTCCACTCTTTCATCCGAGTAATACCTTATACATTGACTCCTCCTATGTAACTTCACAAGGACCTATTAATTATGACTCATTGACTCACTACAAAAAAAATTGCCATTTGACCACGGAAATCTGTCCCAACGGACTCAATTTTCCATTGACAAAGTCTTTTTATAAGAATGGGGGCGGAACCCTATAGTAACGGGATAATATTTTCGTTGATATAGCCAATACGCGCGGAGGTCCTGTATTAACGGATCTATGTTCTGTTTGCATAGGTGATTAGGCGCGCAATGGAAAAAAAAGGCTCCTAACAAAAAAGAGGGTATATTCAAAAGGGGGTTAATTAGCGTGAGAGAGCAGGATCCGAAAGGAAGAATCAGTGGCGGTGCTCAATTTCTTCTGAAGTTTTTTTCACCGGTGAGTACAACATGACGACTCTCTTATGCCGGTGAGGAAATCAAAAGAAGGAATAATTTGTGGTAGTGCAAACCCTCACGAATCAGTTGGTATGTATTATGTTCTACATTTCAAAAATTCTTCAGCTGTGCTAGGTATGTATTCTCTTTAATAAAGGTATCGATAGCTATTCTCCTTTGTCTCTGTTTGTTGAACCCTAGATTTCATCCTCTTTGTCGGAACAGTCCCTTCTGTCTTCTTCGTGATAAACGAAATTTTCTCATCCAAGTACCCGCAATTAGGAATAGAACTGATATTTTCTGCGCGTTACATATTCTACCAGTCATTTGATTGTTGTCGGTTTTTACTTGTATTTTGTTACGCTCCTTGCATATTATGCCAGTCATATGATTGTTGTTGGCTCAGATTAGCTAATGTAGCTGGTATACTCGGGATTGAAATTTTTTGTTGTTTGCACAGAATCCTATGAGTGTACTGGCAGCAGAATTTTTGCCAAGGCGAGGAGTGGTGGGTTATTATAAGTAGCATCAAAGGGGGATTCTTAATTAAGAGCTTATAATATTAGCATTACACAACAATTGGAGAATAATTAATTAAGGTTAGGAATCACTCTCCACGATTAGGTGCGACTATACTGCTCATCACTCATCAGAGGAGGACGTACTTAAGAAGAGTGAACTAGCTCCAACACAAGTGAGATATATAATGAAGAATGATATTTCATTCCATAAAATAAACAGAGTAATACGACAGATGCAGTAACCATCGAAGGAGAGGAATGTGAAGAAGAAAATCCAAGGATATGATGTAAAGAAAAAAAACATCTGCTTTGAAACCCGGTACCTTTCTTAGCTCTGCATTTGTTTCAAGTTTTATCCCATAGAATTATGATGTTTATGGTATAATTACTCTTTCAGTACGTAGCTTGTATATGTTTCTGTGATACGTCTGTCTGCATTTGTTTTTTCTTCTTTTGATTTTGATACTATGACATTAGTAATACTACAGGTTACTGAAGCATCACCTATATTTTCTTGAAAAAGAACAGCATTCTTGCCTTATCATTCATGTCTAATGGGAATCTGTCTCGATAACTAATCAGAATATATGTTCAACCATATAAAGTGTTTAATAATGGCATTTAAATCTCTTATGAACTACACTCCTTCAACCAATCCATGTTTCTTTGTAGCAGATCTTGAACCTCCAAGTCTAGTTGTTGGGATTCACATAGAACATGATGCACTCAAGGGTTAAATGTCCCAGGCACTGATGTGAAGTGTACGTTGTTGTTTGAAGCTGCTTCGAATACTTATCAAGCTAGTAACAGTAATAGGGACAAGCCGAGGAGCATGGCAGTAGTTGCACTCTGGAGACTCTATCGCCAAAAATTGTTAGATGCAAGCAGCAAGATATTAATGGTGGTAAAGCAGACAAGAATCAGAAGAGTTGTTCTCTATGGGCTGACACTTTTCTTACAACTGATGTTTTGCCTCATTGGCAATGGAAGACGAGGCAACGGAAACTTCTGCTGCCAAAGAGGTATTTAAATTCTTGTTGTTGCACAGATCTTTTGCATCTTGTGTAATGCATATTTCACGTGCTTCCTGATCATGTAAGTTCCATCTGCTAATGGTTGTTGGTTTGGTAAAAAGAATCAGTTAGGCACTTTTCTCTTCTTTTTAAAATATTTAAAAATATAACAATTAATAAATAAAATAACAAAGAATATAAATAATACTAAGCTTGAAAAAATCACTTCCCCAATGCTTCATTATTCTTCTTTGCTAGTATCGTATTTTCAAATGTAATATGATTCTAAAAATTACAAATTTATAATAAATATATAATTCATATTTTTTAGATAATACATAAATAAAAAATGAGTAAAATAGAAAATTTATTATGTTTGTTTGGGTGGTGTATGTTTGTATTGTTACAGAGACAATGGTGTATGTTTGTACTATTACAGAGAAGGTGAATCTATCGTTAGCAACTCAGAAAGCAGGAACGGGAATCTCCAGCCAGTGAGGAAGCAGAATCGCAGCCAATGAAGAAGAGGAATTGCAACACAATTTCTGGATTCGTTCTTACTTATGCATTTTATCAATTTCTATCAACCAGAACCAGTTGTTCTTATGATTAGATATTCGAAATTTTTTGATGAAGAATTGTCTTTTCTCTGCCTAATTAACCACGTTCCTCGTTAACTATAACTTCAAATTCCTCCAAATCCCTGCGAGTACTGTAGTGAAAAAACTACTACTATCGTGCACTATACTTTAAGCGGGATGTGATTAGAACACATAAACAAGTTGGTTGGAGAAAAAAAGGATTTCTATAATTAGTTGTAAGCTGCTGCGAATTATCGACATATTTAGTGCTACACCATTGCATGATTAGATATGCAAGTGGACCACAATAGTCCCCTCCTTTATATTAATAATATACTCCCTCGGTCCCCATTTGACCTTCCTATTCACTATTTGGATGTGTCGTTTGACTTCAATATTTAACATATAAGATAACATAATTTTATAAATCTAAGTTTTGCAATGAAATCCTTATGTCAAAAACTATATGTTATAGAAATTTATTTTATAATTTTTTTTTCTTATATGGTTAATATTGAAGTGGAAAAACGTGCCAAAAAGCAAACAGGAAGGTCAAAGTGGGACGGAGGTAGTATCCTTGTGGAGTGCTGAACTTTTGTATTTGAAATGTGTGCAAGCGATAGTAGAATCATAGGATTAACAGACATTAAAGACGAATCGATGATCATTTTATCTGCCAGTGAGCAGTTAGTCTAAGACTAACTGTCAGAATTATTAGGTGTGATCATTGCTTCATCTGCGGAAACAATCCCAATATTTACCAAGATTCAAGCAATACCAATAGTTGCAAAGCCTTCTATCATGTTTTTTACTTACTTCATTTTGTTGGATAACATCCTTGTGGAGTGCTGAACTTTTGTATTTGCATTGTTATTGCTCTAAAATCTTGCATAGCTATTATCTTCCTTTTTTGAAGCTCCTTCGGTTACATCATGATTAGATTAAGCCTTCTATTTTCATTTACAAGTTGATGCGATGACTCTAAGAAGCTTTATTGTTGGATCACATTCCCCAAAGGAAATCATTCATTCTCAGTTATAGATTTCTCTCTCAATTCAATCATAGAATCTTCCATGATACTATATGAAGGCTGCAAGTATTATTCACATGTATCCTCCACAACATATGTTGGGAAAAGTGCTTTCAACCCTTCTTTTGTATCCGCATTAGGATGTCCATCCTGTTCAACTGAATTTTTCATCTTGCTTTTAGAGTTTGTTTCTACTATTTAGTGCTACACTCATGTGCTAGTGTTGGATTTAATAATCTCTTACTAAAATTACTTGTTTTTACAGATTTTGACAGGTGCTAGTGAAAATGAACCATCCCCAGCAGTGAGTACTCCAGACAATGTAAAAGATTGATCAACTTGAAAGATAGTCAGTGGATGGAATGACAACATTTTGGATGAAGTGGGACTTCAAAATGAAAACATTATTGGATAAAAATAATATATTTTGAATTGAAGGCTGGCACCAAAACATGTTGTCCAGCTTGTTGTTGCGCTGTAAACAACTAGCTTTTTCTATGAAGTGAATTTTTAAGTTTGTCAGGCTTCGTAGCAACATTTAAAAATACATTATGTTATATATTAGATGTGAATGAAGTTGGTTTTAAAGTGTCGTGGTACAACTGATGTTTGCTTACGTGAAACCTGTTGGCATTGGTCGAATGTTTAACCACAAATCTATCCGTTGCTATAGGTGTGTTCAATTGGGCTTTGACAACAGTTTTCCCCTCGTCTTTACTGATGGAAAATCCGTTGGTATAGGGCAAATGTTTAGCCACGGATCTATCCGTTACTATAGGCATGTTCAATTGGGCTTTGACAACAGTTTTTCCATCATCTTTACTAACGGAAAAACCGTTGGCATAGGGTGAATGTTTTCCCACGGATCTATCCGTCACTATAGGTGTGTTCAGTTGGACTTTGAAAACAGTTTTTTCAACGTTTTTGCTGACGGAAAAACCGTTGGCATAGGCTTGAACCCCTGCTACAACGGATGTGTTATCCGTTGGTATAGGTCAATACCCACGGTACATATGCCAACGGAATTTTGTCCGTTAGAGTAGCCATCCCGTATCTATACCAACGGATATTTAACCTATACTAACGGAATTTTTCCGTTGGTAAATATCACTTTTTTTACAGTACTGTAAACTATCATATTTTGCCCTCTGTAGTGCCTTCGTGGATAGAACGTCAGTCTCAAATATCAAATGTTTAATGCCCCTCTTAGGGGTGAGCATTCGATTCCGGTAATTCGGTTATAACCGAGAATCGATATTATTTTAGTTTTTTTAACTGAAATTTTTAACCGTTTTTAAAAAAATCGGTTATTCGGGTAAAACCGAAATATTATTTGATTCAGTTTTCGGTTCCAAGTTTGGATAATTCAGTTTACCCGAATAACCAAATTACATATGTGGAAAATATTGGCTAATTCGGTTCTTTTTTAATTTGGTTCCTTTTTAAATTTGTTTTTTTTTTTATTTTTTGGATCTTTTTTTAATTCGGTTGTTTCTTATCATTCGGTTCTAACTGAAAACCGAATTAAAATTTTTGGTTTTCGGGTCAGTTCTTGGTTCCAGCCTTAAAAAAGTTTTGGTTATTCGGTTTTCAGATATTTTGTTTCTCGGACTAAAATTTGGTTATTCGGGTAGAACCGAAAAAAACCAAAAACCGAATTATTTTACCTAACTCGATTTTCGGGTAGAACCAAATAACCGAATGCTCACCCCTAGCCCCACTCACGCAGCTCATCAAGTTTGAGGCCATTAGACCCATTGAGCAGAAGCATAATCATGTTCGTATATGGGATGCTAGAGAAAGGATTAGGGGGAAGGGGGGAAAGGGGGAAGGGGGAAAAGTGGGATGTAAGGTGGTCGACTGTGAAAGCTTAACTATATATCTTTTTGCTCTCCTACGTAATGTGGCGCCATAGCAGGAAGAGGAATCATTAAGTGAATATGAAGCTAGGTTGCAAAAGAAGAATAAGTAGAAGGATGGGTCCCAAGGCATCATCTTCGGAGAAAAGGGCTAGGTTTAAGGCAAAGTAGATAGGAAGACAAGGGAATGAGTCCAGAAATACCAAGGAGTTTAAGAAATTGGAGTGAATGTAAGTAATGTACTTGTCATAGGAGGTACGTAGGGATGGCAGTGGGTGACGGGTGCCCGTTTCACCCGACCACCCGACCCGTTAAACGGGTGTAAACCTGAAAAAAAAACGGGTGATGGGTGAAACAGGTGTGGGTGACGGGTTGGGTGAACATTTTTCACCTGGTTACCCGACTCGTTCACCCGACCCGTCACCCGTTTGTATTATATTAAATAAAAAAAATATATTTACCCCATATTTGTTTAGATAACTTGGAAATATTTTGGTTAATACTCTATGTTTTGAGTATGTTATTGACATTAGTTTATATGGTAATATGAGTGTATTTTTTTTTTTGAAAAATAAAGATTATATAAGGGGTTAAAGACAAAAAATACTTACTGAAAAAAACAGATGACGGGTTCACCCGTTTCACCCGTGGGTGATGGATGATGAAGTTGCGGGTGATGGGTTGAGTCGGGTGATACAGGTAAAAAACGGGTGACAGGTCGGGTGAAGCGTCACCCGACCTGAATCCGACCAGTTGTCCTTCCTAGAGTTACGCCTAGAGAGTGTACGCCGTAAGATCTGTAGGGTTTTGCAATCTTCATTGATCCATACTTGTAAGGTTTCATCACCTTTAGGGATTGAGGCATTTGGCCTATTCTCTGATTATAAAAAACATTTGCAATCTCCTAAACATGATCAACAATTATATCAACACCACAAAGTAAGTGTTATATTCTCCAACAAAATATGCATGAATATTAACTCAACCCTAACGGATCGTATGGTTATTGGAATGTTAATTCCTAGAATAACATTACTGGAATGAAATTCTAAGAATAGAATACGACTTCGTTTGGTTGTTATGATGTGAATACTTGGAATTTGATATTTCATTTGTTTGGTTGGCACAACAGTGATAGGAATAGCCTTGGAATAAAGTGTACAATTACGAATCTGTCATTGATAAGTAACACATTATTTTTTTTGTATGATAAACTATAAATTTCATTTAATATATATATATATATATTATTGAAAATATGTAAATATATAGTATATATTTATTACAGAATAAAAATAATAAAGTTTACTTTTTATAATAATAAGAACCCACAAAATAAGTTAATAAATTACTAAAAAAATTACAATTTTAAAATTTCTAGATAAAATTAGATTGATATTATGAGTAGAAACTCGAAATTATTAAGTATATAGAAGATAAAATAAAACATTATACTGACATGTAATATGAATGTGCTTTATATAACTTGAACATCATATTACCATCCATATGCGGATAAATAGTTTGAAAACTATAACTAATTATTTAAATTTAATAAAACATTCTACAAGGAAAGCGACAAACTAATAAAATTACAATGTAAAATTTTAATTATATCAAAATATTTGTAGTATATGTCAGAATGATTAATTATAATAAGTATTGTACTTGTTAAGTAATGATTATTATAAAATTGTTTCTACAAACTATTAGCTTTTAACTATATATCAAAGTTATTATAGATTTCATACCATGCTTAATAATTAAAGAACAATATTATATGCTAATATACTTTATTTTTCATTTCTTGGCGTATCCCGTTTATGTTTTTGAATTTCATTAAGTAATATTTAATTTGATAGAATACATTGTTTTGACTAAAAATGTATGTTTAAAAGAAAAGAAACTAATTATTTTATCAAAAATTGAACAATATGTAATATAAAATAGTAAGTGATAGCTATATACTTATCGCAGATTCGAAGCCGCGCCTTCCCGTACGAATATTTGGTGTGCTCTATCCATTTGGCAATCCAGTCAGCAGCTGACTGAACTATTTTTGCTGACTAGACTGTCTTTTATTATATTAACTTTAAATAGTTGTAATTTTTAATATATAAGTCCAAAATGAAAAAAATTATATCATTGTTTATCTAAATTCAAGCTCTTCAAAACAAGACCAGTCATTGATATGTTTTGACAACTTAAAAAAACTAATTTTACATGTATACGATAATACACTAATATGACAATATGATTCATTAGTTTTGATATTATGATTCATTAAAATTGATATTATGATTTATTAAGTAATAATTGGTGAATTAAATTACAAATTTCAAACCCTATAAAAAATTATTATTGTTTTGTAGTGTATTATTATTGTTACATGGTGTATTTTAATCCTTATATGATGAATCATGTATTTTCTTACGTACCAAATATTGTTTTGTGCTATATTTTGTCTGCAATTTTTATTTTTATATGTATACAATGATACACTAAAATGAAGATATGATTCCCTAATTTTGATATTATGATTCATTAAAACTGATATTATGATTCATTAACTAATAAATGGTGAATTAGATAAGAAACTTTGGAACTGATAAAAATCATTATTGTTTTTGTAGTGTATTATTATTGTTGTATGGTGTATTTTAAACCTTATATGGTGAATTGCATATTTTTCATACATATCAAATATTATTTGTGTTGTATTATTGTGTAAAATTTTTTATTCTTATATGTTTGTGGTGATACACTAAAATGAAAATATGATTCATTAATTTTGATATTATGATTCATTAAAAGTGATATTATGATATACTAAAATGATGTTATGAATCATAAATCTCATTGATATATATATATATATGGATATATACATGTTATTAATATAAATTTTTAAAGTTCTCAACACATATCCATGTCTTGTTTTGAAGAGCTTGAATTTAGATGAATAATGATATAATTTTTTCATTTTGGACTTATATTTTGAAAGATACAATAATTTAAAGCTAATATAATAAAAGCAACTCAGTCAGCAGCTAACTGGACTGGACTGGGTGCCAACTCATACAGCCACACCGAAATTCTACGCGGATGGTCTGCACCATTGCGCGTTTGATACTTATATATTCACTTATAATTAATTATTTTATCATCGGTAAAATTATTATTTTTCTCACTGTTGTTACTTATTCCATTCAAAACTAAAATAACTTTATTTTTAAGTATTAACATACTTTATTTTTATATTAAATACTAATATATAATATTTTATATATATACAACTTATAATATATTTGCTCATAATAAAATGGTTTATTTCTATATTTTTCAATATATATATATATATAAATTATTTACAATTAATATGTATTATATAAAAATGATTTTACTGAAAATATTATAATATAAAAATAAAGATTATTGAATATCTACATATTTTTTAGTTTTATCGAGTATTTAAATAATCTGGTCACTCGCTTTGAATAGCAATTCTCATCGTTTCAGTAGAGAATACTATTCCCAGTGAGTTACCAGCAAATTGGAATAAGATAATTTCCTGGAATTGGTTTTCTCCGTACCAAACATGGGAATAGCTGAAATTCCAAGAATTGTAATGTTATTCTCTGGTACCAAACGACCCGTAAGTTCATTGTATGCCAATGTGACAAGTTCTCAGCATCATTTCGTGTACTGTAGGCTCCTTTTTACGTTTAAGTAGCTACAAGCTGATAGCTAATATTAGTTAATATTGATTGATGACTGATTTTAAAAGAATTGGTTAAACTAGTCAACCTAGTCAAACAAGCTTAAACGAGCTGAAAATAGTGTGTAGGTAACTGATTGCTAATATTAGTTGATATTGACTGATGAATAATTTTAAAAAATGGACTGAACTGATCATTAGACTGAAACCAGCTGAAAATGGACAAAAGAATATATTGTAGAAGTCGATGTCAGTAGCCATCGAATGGACCCGTTCTTTTCATCATTGCACTAGTTGTTGCCAGCAAACATGAGTTTTGATACACCTTAAAAATTCTTACTTCAATTACCATTTTAAAGCATGTTCGTATAGTTTCTTACATAGAAAAAAGGGAAAATTCACGGGATACCGCTAAAAAACTTTTTAATTCACAAAAGATCACGGTTTTTAAAAAGTTTTTCGGATACCACTAAAAACTTTCGAAATTCATCGGATACCACAAGTCAGTGACAGACGTTAAATCATCCGTTAACTAATGTGGCAAAAAGACATGTTTGCCCTTGACGTCTGACGCACCGCTTCTAACCCTAATTTCATGCCGATTAGTCAAACCCTAATTTCATTCCGACATAGAAAATCCCAAGATCAATCTCATTCATTTCACATCTGTAATCCCAGAATTTCAAACCCTAATTCTGTTTGCCCCTAAATCGCGAGTTGCAACCCATAATCTCAAACCCTAATGCTGCCCCAAATCACAAATCACGACCCAGAATCTCAAACCCTAATGCTGCCCCAAATCGCAAATCGCAACCCAGAAATCGATACCACTTTGATCCTTAATTTCGGAAATCGACATTCAGATTTCGAATCGAAACCAGAAAAAAGGATACCTTTGAAACCTAATCCTGTCCCCATTTCAAAATCTACTTCCAGAACTTCAAAGTCTACCGCGATGAGTAGAGCGCATGGGTTGATCAGTCTACTGTAACGAAGAAGTTTCAGTTTACAAGATACCACACATTAACTTTATAGTTCACGAGATACCACCAAAAAGTATTTAAATTCACATGATGCCACAAAAAGCGGTCAGAATCTTCCAACGACTATATTTCAACGGTAATTTTTTTCTCTCACTTATTCTAACGGTTACTTTTATCAATTCTAGCCCTATTTAAGCCACTCAAGTGGTTGTATCTATGCACAAACACTTCAAACACTCATGGATTCATCAAACACCTCCCAAATCTTGTTTACAACACAAATCAAAGAATTCTTTCAAACCATTCATTGCAAGTGTGGTGTACCTGCAGAGATGAATGTTTCACACAGTCAAAAATATGTGGGGAGAGCTTACTACAACTGCTGGGAATGTGACTTTTTCTAATGGTGGGCACCAATTATGCAAGATAGATATGGCACCCGGTCTAGAAGAAATGTAAGGCGGTCAGAATCATACTCCAACAATTCCAACAACCAGAACCAGCATTCCAATGTTTTTTCTGCTCAATCTCACTCTCCACCACAGCAAGGGCTGATGGCAGAATCAATATTGGCCAACATGCGAGAGGAGATAAAAAATGAACTAAAAGAAGAAGTAAAAGTCAACATAAAACGATGTTGTTTTGCCTTTGTAATTTTTGTGGCAGCAGTAATATGCATTCGAAAGGTGTAGTTCAGTGTTTATGGATTAGGCAACAACAAGTTAATCTTTAAGGATTATGCAACAATGTAATATAAGGAGTTTCATTAGCAATGTAATGTAAGGAGTTTCAGTAGCAATGTAATAAAATATGAGATTTTCATTCCAGCACAAGTGCTTAAATTTTCAACAGTCATTACATTATACAGCAACAAATTGCACCAAATTCACAGAAACTGTCCAAAACCAAAATAAGTACCATTTCTTCAAAAACCAATAAAGGTACCCATACCCATACTACCAAACACAAAAAGCTATACCAATAAAAGGTACCCATTTGTCCAAAAACAAAAAAGGGTCCATACCCATATTTCTAAACACATAAGTTGTACCAAAAAGGTGTCTACACCTAAGCTTTTAGTTTTCTAAAAAATTACCTAAGCTTTCAATTTTCCAAAAAATTACCTAAGCTGTCCAAAATCCCAAAAACATAGCAAACAAACAGTACCAACACATACTTGTAAGACTTCATTATCCACCCTTGTTGACTCTTCGTTTCTTTCTTCCTTCTTTCGATGCACTAGCAACACTTGTTTCAGCCTCTTCAGCCCTTCTTTCCTTAGCAGTTGGACCTCCTTTGCTAGTCCTCTGGTTATGACCATACGACTTGCATTTAGTACACTTATTTGCTCCTCGCTTCCCCTTATGTTTTTTGTTTTCTTCTCTCCTTCGATTTCGTGCTGGTCTCCCAATCCCTCTCTTTAGTATGGGATGTTGGATTACTACTGTTTCATCACATGCTGGCTGATACTCTCTTGACGACACAGGATTGATGTTGTGCTCGTACGCAGCTTTGTAACTCTGGATAGAAAAATACGTAGACACATAATTCAGCGGTTGTCCTCCAAACAACCTAATTTCCTTGACTGCATGTTTACACGGTATCCCAGTGTGTTGCCAACGTCCACAACAGCATGTTCCTTGCTCCAAGTCAACCGCAAGCTACGCGCTCCCATCCAGGACTTCAAACTTTTCTCTTCCAGACGGTCTTGCGACACAATGTCTGGTTTTTTCATCCTTCTCCAATGCCGTCAGCCTTTTCACAATGCTAGGATAAATTCCATTAGATTCCCAGTTTGCGCAAGCCTCCCTTCTTTCACAATGTCTAACCATTATTTGTTGTCGTATACCTAGAACAGAAAAATGAAACAAAGTTAGAATGAGTAATGGGGCCATTGACAAATTAAGACAACACATGGTGTCAAAATTTACCTTCCAATAGTGCATATATTGGCTTGGTCCTGTGCACGGTTAATGTCGCGTTGAATCCTTCAACAAAGTTGGATGTGTTATCCGGGCACTTAATCTGCACCAGCAACCAATTGCACAACACATATAATTACACATCACATAGTACATATAAATGGGGAGTGCACAAATATTAATTAGTAAATACCTCAATGTCAAACTTGTGCCTAGCCCACAAGTCCAATGGTATTTCTCTCAAGTAATTATATGCCCCATTGTCCATCACCTTAATCCTTTCCATTGACTTCTCAAAACTGAATTCGGAGAACACGTTTGTGGCAGCCCAGAATGCTTGCCTAATGCATGTAGATTGAGGTAAATTTGACAACAATACAAATGCCTACATCAGTCAATATAATAAGTTGTAACAAAATGTCCCGTACATCATTTTCGGTCCAGAATGAAGCTTGCGGAAATTTTGGTACAAATGCCTACAACAGTACCTCCTCTGACTTCTGGGGAACCAGTTGATCATGGCCTGATCAATACCCTAAATCAAATGAATAAACAAACATTATACCTGCTATTATGAAATTCACGGGATACTACAAGTTCAATTATGCAGTTCACGGGATACCACAACTTTAAATATAAAATTCACATGATACCACAAAGTTAAATATAAAGTTCACAGGATAACACAAGTTTAATTATTAATTTCATAGGATACCACAATCAGAGCAACTATTACAAAATGCATCATTGCACATTTCTTAAAAAATCTAGTACCTTTTGGCGGTCAGATATAAATGTCTATGGCAGTGGTTCGCCTTCACCAATAACTTTCTTCAAGCAATTGAAAAAAATACTCCCATGTTGCTGTTTTTTCCTCTCTAACCACAGCGTACGCAAAAAGGAAGATCTCTTGGTTAGCATCCAAATCAACAACAGATAAAAGGACACCTCCATAGTATCCCTTTAGATCACAACCATCGATTCCAATGAATGGTCTGCATCCTGCCATAAAACCTTTCACCGAACTTCCAAAAGCAACAAAACATTTGGTAAATGCATGTGGCGGGTCTACTGATATTGGGCAGTTTGTGAATGTATCAGGATTGGTCAGTTCTAAGATTGTACGGTACTGTGGTATATAGGTATATGCTTCATCATGAGACCCCTCAATCTCCTTAATACCAAGTGCTCTAACCTTGAAAGCTAGACCTCTCCTAACTTGCAATCCAAACCTCTCTTGGCAAAGATTTTGTATATTTGATCCGCTGATCTTCGGATTTGCTTTAATATCAGACAACAGCTTCTTTGTAAGCCACTAGGAGTTGGCCATTGGATTGTGCACACGTGTGGTCGCCAATGACTGATCTTAATTGCCAAGTTCTCTTGTCTCTAGTTCTTGCTGTAGTAATCGTAAAAGGGCATCCAGGGAATGCACAAGAGCTCCTGAATCTTTGCTTGTCTGTGTGCTCTCTTAAAAAATCAAAGCAATCCTGTATGGAGTAATCCCTCAACACCTCCATGAAATGTTCCTTATCCATGAACAACAATCCTTTCTCCAGGTGTATACCTCCAAAATCAACATCCGTGTAATAGGTTCCTTTTTTTTCTGTTCACACTGTATGCATCTTCATCATACATCTTACCTACATCATATGGGTCATACTAAGATTCCTCATCCTCAGCCTCACTGTCCTTATCACTCCCAGAATCACTAACTTTAGAATCACTCTCACTCGTTTCAACCCCACTGTCCACACCAGTAACCTCGAAAGAACTATCTTTAGTAGACCCATCCTCGACAGCAACAAACTCATCAGCATCAGGACAAGGTCTTTGTGGTCTCTTTGGAGGGTTCGGGTTTGCACTAGCACTTGCATCTTGAGTTTGAGGTGTGCCTAAACCACCCCTCTGCTGTGTAGCTCTGATCTTATGTCTGGCTTTTGCAGACAACTTTCTTTTTGGCGTGCAACATGGAAGCAACAATAATGAATAAGTATATCGGTTTTGCAACCAATCAATGACTCAAACAATGACAACATTCAACAATAGCTGATAGTAGCAACAAGTGAAATTACCATGCACTTATGTCATTATCATGTGCAACAGAGTTCGTTGATGGGGCTGGTGGTGTTCTATTCCCACGGTTATACTCAATATCTTGTGGGGATGAAGCCATGGGTGGTGTTGAATTAACCCCGACATTTGGATCGTCAACCGGGACATCCATGTCATCATGATTGAGATTCAGTTCATTCATTTTTTGTGCTCTCATGATCATCCCTTTCACTTTCATATTCCGCACCAAAATTCTAATAGCAATTAGTGTCAACATCCTCAAAACGCACATCAACCCTTTCACCCTCATTCGGTGCCCTTTCACCTTCATTCTGTTGAGTTTGTTGTGTACATGGGGGGGGGGGGGGGTGAAGGTGATGAAGCTTGTGGTTTTGTACATGGGGGAGGTGGCGGAGGTGATGAAGCTTGTGGTTGTGTACATGGGGGAGGTGGTGGAGGTGGTGAAGCTTATGGTTGTGTTTGTGAAGGGATAGGTTCATCTTCAGGTTCATCTTCTTTAGTTTGGGGAGATGGTGATAGTGAAGGTGATAAGGATTGTGTTTGTGTTTGTGGGGGGATATGTTCATCTTCATTTTCACTTAGTGATAGTGAAGGTGATGAAGCTTCTGCTTGTGAGGGAATAGGTACATTTTCCGACCTTTCAACTTCAATGGAGGTTACCGTACTATACAAAGTTAACACCTTACTTGGTTCCTCATCCGAATCAGAATCAATTTCCATCATTGATGGTTCACCAGGGATTTCAACTTGAACATATTTCTTTTTCCTGGGTGGAACTCGTTCAGTAAAGGGATGTGAAGACTTACTTTTCTGAGGAAAATAGTCCTCGTCGCTTGATGCGTCCAAAATATCAGGAATACCCATCGCAATTTTCACTGCTTCACTTGGTACCTCACTCTCCTCGATAGTTACTTGAACCTCCACCTTTTTCACGTGTTGCTTTAGCATCGCCTGAAGAGTTCTCGTGCACTTAATCTCGACAATCCTCTTTGAGATGGGGTTTTGATACTTGAACACAGGATTTTTAGGGGGTAGACCACATAGTTGCTTCTCTACTTTGTGGTGGGCGTCTCTCACGAACTGAATTATGTCGAGGTGTGGCACTTTTTTATCTTCAACCCGGTAGTCAAATTTAGAGTCTTTGAAGTTGAACACCACCCATAACCCACCACCTCTACTCATCATGAGATTATAGGTTACGATTCACGATTTGGGGACAAAATTAGGGTTTGAGCATCTGGGTTACGATTCATGATTTTGGGGACAGAATTAGAGTTTGAGATTTTGACATTAGAGTTGCGAACCGATATTAGGGTTGTAAGGAATAGGGTTACAAGCGGCGCGTCAAACGTTAAAGTGTCAAGGGCAAACATGTCTTTTTGCCACATCAGTTAACGGATGATTTAACGTTCGTCACTGAATTGTGGTATCCAGTGAATTTCAAAAGTTTTTGGTGGTATCCGAAAAACTTTTTTAAAAACCGCGGTCTTTTGTGAATTAGTAAGTTTTTTAGTGGTATCCCGTGAATTTTTCCTAGAAAAAAAAAACAAAAAAACAAGTAAACGTGTATTTTGGCCAAGTATAATTCGTAGTGTTTACTTGTTTTTATCAAAGAAACTATTATAAGATGTCTCTATGTTCCTTTTGATTGTTCATACAGATCACATTCACCTTTTTTCACTTCATCTGTTTCTATAAAAATGATTTATTTTCCGCAACTATACCATTTTTTAAAAATACATGCAACGTTTTTTTTTCAAAAAAAGGTTTCGAGTAGGTACCAAAATTTTGTTATAATTCTTCTGTTTTTTTTATACTTGAAAACACCCCATCAAGATAGTTTTTTCGATAATTTTGCTCAACAGAAAACGAGACTTTTTTTTCTACAACCCCGTTCGCCCTATTGGACTACATCCAGATCGGGGATCAGTTTTGGGTGGATAGGTTCCAGTCCCCTCCCAATAGACGTTGCGGGGAATCGGACCGTGGTTCTCCCCTACCAAGTTCAGTCTCAATCACTACTGAACCAACAGGGTATTAGTACAGAAAACAAGACTTTAACATTATGAAATCGTCAAAATAAAATGCACATATGTGTAACTATTCAAAATTGGTTTTCTTCAAAGTTTGTAAGATTTATGAGATATGTAAACGTTGTTTGAAACAGCAAAATCTTGCATAGACAATTCATGTTTTTCTTCAGACGTATAGCTATGATGTAGTTTTTTACCATGTAGGTAATCTGTGCGATCCATGAATAAGGCTACAAATTAAATGATGTCTTTTTCGCAGTTTCTAGTAAGAGTTGGTTTTTTTTTTTTCAAAATTCATGAGATGTGAAATGTTATCCGAAGTGAACGAAATCTTGTCTAGATGATGTTCATGTGTTTGTTTTCGAACGTATGCCAATCATACAGAATTTTAGTTCTATATATATCCCTTGCGAACCGATGAATTAGTTTATAAAGTAAGCATTTTTCACATTTTCTTGTAGAAGATTTTCGTTACAAAATTTGTGTGGTTTATGAAATGAGTAAACACTGCTCAAAGTAGATGACACCTTACTTGCACGATGCATGGTGTACACTTTATAATGAATTGATAGAAGTTATATTCTTATTAAATGGATCACACGGGTTCCATATATAGGCACAAATCCTTGTAGCATGAAGACAAACTCATGAACATCATCCATACAAGAGATAAAAAAGAAATAATTTAATTCATACTTCTAGAAATACAAAATTGATCTAACTTACATTTAAAAGAACCTTTGACTGAACACTAATTAAAAGCAAGAGCAGTGCCACCCACATTACCTAAAAGAAGTTGCAGATTAAAAATGCCTACAAATCCTACAAACGTGAAATCAAACCGAAAAAATGTGTTTGCAGACATTAACGTTAGTCTGCGATTTCCGACGGTCCCACCATTTCTAAACTGCCAGCTGATTAGCAATTGTGGAAACAAACCGAAAAATGAGCGTTTCTTTTTTTTTTTAGTGAAAACTTGTTCCTTCATTACTATTAAGCAAAATATTGCAGGAGCCCTGGTTCTGGGCTTGGAGTTTTGACATACATAAATTTTGAAAAAACTAAAATTTGTGACCAACTACACTAGCTCATCGAGCTATTGTAACATCTACTAGCTAAGACACCCAGGAATTAGAGAACTCCATATTACAAAATAAGCAATTGGCTGATTCAAATTGACCCATAACACAATTCAAGGTAGGAAACATTCTAATAGCCGAGGTAATGCCTTGCTTCAGGTCTTCCAAAATCTTCATAGTTTCACTGCAGTTGAATCTTATGCAAACTCGAACCCCCTTCATGCACATAGCCTGTCGAAGCATATGGATGATGCCTTGGATTTCCAGTATGGGCTCCTTCTCCCTACTTCTGGTTTTCCTGTTACAGGCCAACAATACATCACCCACATGAGATAACATGACTCCACTGTAGATCAATGGTGAACCCAATTTCCTGTAACAGTTGGTGTAGATAGAGCATTCAACAAGTCCAGCAGAGGAGTTAGAAAAATAAAGGTTCTTATCTAAACCTTTCTTCATCGACATCTGATAAGCTTTGGTAAAGGCAATATTGCTATCAATGCAATCTAGAATGGCCAACTCGTGGTTATGTCTACATTTGTTTTTAGCATCATAAATTGCCCACGTGTAGTTAGTTATCTGTGCCAGCAAATATTTGCTCCATTTCCTAGTATTAACAGAGAACCAGTCCTCGATGGCTCCCTCTTGATCGTTAGGAATTTCTCCTATTTTGACTATGTTTTTCCGGGTATTTTGGACAGACCAGCACTGGAAGATGTTATGTTGATATGTATCAAGTTTACCACATAGATAACATAAATCATGGCCCCTATTCTTTTGGCAACATTGGCTTGACACATGACTATTTGTTGGAGAAATTTCCAACATAATAGTTTGACTCTAGGAGGAACTAAGTCCGTTTCGAGTCTTTGAATCAACTCCCAAATGGAGTGATTATGGCATGAGGAGGAAACCTCCTTTGACATATGATCGAGAGCTTCATAATCAAACTTAACTGTGTACACATCAGAGGTACAATGGATCCATCTCCATCTATCAATGGGACAGGAGGGCAAATTTATGCTAAGAATAGCTTCATGATCTACAGGTAAGAAGTTGTTGGTGATGATGTTGAGGATCCATGTGTTACTGTTTGAGCAGATTAGTTGGCTCACTGTCTCAAGGGAAGAGTCCACAGGTCTAATAGTGTAAGGCCTACCAGGTTGATTATAGCAGATCCAGGGAGATTTCCAAATACTTATTGAAGACCCATTTCCTATCTCCCTCAAGATGCCCAGCCTGATAACCTTGATACTACTAAGCAAGGATCACTAAATTGGACTGTCTTGAGTCCCAGGAGTTGCTTCTAGAACACAAAAGTTGGGGAAATATGCAGCCTTAAGAGAGCTAGCCACTAGAGAATCAGGGTTATTCAAGATCCTCTAAATCTGTTTTTGCCAAAATTGCTAGGTTAAACTCTTCAATTTGTTTGAACCTCATCCCCTATCTATTAGTCGGAGTGCAGATGCTCTCCCATTTTTCCAATACATGGTTTTTTTTGTTGACCTTACCTCCCCCCCACCACCACCACCAGAAATGGGAGCATATGGAATTCATATTGGATATCACAACTTGAGGGACTTTGATAAAGACATAGTAAAGGTTGGAATGGATTGAAGAACAATTCTTAACATAACTGATCTAGCCGCTTGATCCATAGGTTTGATCCAGTTATTAACTCTTTTCTTGAGGGTTTCAATAAGGTAGCTGAAGATATCTCGTTTGTTTCTCCCTATCTTGATTAGGAGGCCCTTTAGTGAAATGAGGCACCTCTAGAACTCATAGACTATTGGCCATATTGGTTTTTTTAGCTTGGGACATTTTGGGGCTAAAGGTAATCTCTGACTTCTGAATGTAAATTTTATGACCTGAACAGGTTAAAAACTTTGAAAGAATATTAGCCAGGAACGTGGTGTTTGCTATTGAGGCTTGACCATAGAAAATGATATCATTAGCAAAAGCGAGATGGGATATGGGCGGGGCATTTTTAGTGAGAGCGACACCCTTGAATTGATTTCTATTCATGGCTGAGTTCAGGGTTCTGGATAAGGTTTCTTGGGCCATAATGAAAAAGAAAGGGGAAAGAGGATCCCCTTGACAATACCTCTACCCTGCTCAAACATACCCCCAGGGATCCCATTGACTATGACCGCATCATTAACGGATGTGATACAATTCATGACTGGGATCCTCCAAGCATCTAGAAAACCCATAACTGACAGGACAGGGTTAATAAAAGGCCATTCCAGACGATCATATGCCTAACTTAGATATATTTTGCAGAAAAATTGACCTCTTTTTTGGCTTTGGAGTGGGCAATTCTATGATGAAGTTCCCTTGCTAGAATGACATTATCAGAGATTAACTTTCCCTTCACAAAGCCTGATTACTTGTCAGAAATAATATCAGGAAGAATGGGTTGGATGTGATTGGCTAAGACCTTGGTAACTATTTTGTAAACAAAGTTGCAAAAGGCTGTGGGTAAAAAAATTATAGTGGTAGCTCCAGACTCCTTAGGGATCAGGGCAATGAAGTAGTTATTGAGGTGAGGGGGAAGAGGATTTCCATTTAGGATGTTTCTGATACTATTCATTACTTGATTTCCAACAGAAGGCCAAAAGGTTTTAAAAAATTCTCCATTAAAGCCATCTAGCCCTGGAGCTTTATTGGAACCTAATTGCTTAAAGGCTAAGCAAAATTTCATTGTTTGTGTAGGGCCTTCCAAGGGACTCAACATGTTCTCCTGATAGTATGCCTGAAACAGCTTGAGTTGACAGAGATGGATCTTTTAAGGGACCAGCTGAGAAAAGATCCTTAAAGTAATTTCTGGTGATACTCTGGAGATCTTTCCAAGCAAACTTCATTAGACCATCCTCTGATTGTAACCCAAAGATCTCTTTCCTACGTTTATTAGCAGTGGCTCTTTGATGAAAATAAGAAGTGTTCTTGTCACCCTCCTTAATTCATCTATCCCTAGACCTTTGCTTCCACCAGATTTCTTCTTTGAAGTGAAGAAGTTCTATTTCCGTAAGGAATCTTTTTTTATTGGCCAGAGCCCGTACACTTTGACTCTCAAGGGTTATGGTTTTTAGCTCTTTTTTTGTTTTAGAATCTTAAAACGGATCTTGACAGAGACCACCCATTCCACTGGATGAGCTTATCTTTACTCTTTTGAATATTAACCATCAAACTCTCCCCAGATCCTCCTCAAATCTCTTAGACTATTTCTTATCACTTAGGGTCCGTTCTCAATGAAGCTTTTAGGGGGAGATGAAGATTACTTTTTTAGGACCCACTAATATGATGTACTAGATTATTTCATCAACAAATTAGACGCTCCTTACATGAGTGTTTGCTTTAGATAATCTTCATCTAGTGGGACACTATCCTCTTTTATTATTTTTTCAGAATGGATCCTCAGTGTCTAACAACCCCTCATTTTCAAATCTGAAAATTCTACCGTTTTTTGTGACTCCCTAAGAGCTTAAGAAGGATAGGACAGTGGTCAGAGAATTCCCTGTTATGATGATATCAAATAAACAAAAACTTCAAATATAATTATTTGTCTTCTATAATATTATACTATTTTGAAATCTATATTATAGTATTATTTTTGTTGTGAAATAGATTGATTAGTCAATTTATAGATGATCAATAATGTTAGATTTGATCGTATAAATTAAACACCCTAGAAAGATCTTATTGCTAAAAAAAAACTAAATAATTACCACATTAACCCGCAAGACCGAACTATAACCATGGTTGTAAAAACGTTACAGTATGGCCATTTAGACAACGTATCGTTCGTTTTTGCAATGAAACGTATTGACACGGCCGTATGAAATCCGCTTCATCGAACCTCCCATCTCGCGGTGACGTACGACCGTATGATCATCTATATTTCCGTATTAATGTATTTTTAAAGAATACAGTATAAAATATTAAAGAACGATTTGACATGAACAAAAAGAAGAATATTTTTTTCTATTAAATATCTAAATGAAAATAATATTAACCTTATATAAGATTTTACTTTAAAAAAATTAATATGATATAAACACCACCACCATATTCATTATACCTTTAACTTTTCTATCCTACTATTTTTATTCTTTTTTTCTATTTAATAATAGTGTGACTTTTATTAAAATTCACTTATGTAATTTATAATATCTCACTCAACGAAACTAACTTCTACAAAATTCTTATGATTAAAAATATAATATCTTTATAATATATACTTATACAATTTTAAAATATTAATAAAAAATACAAAATATTATGTATATAGTGGAACATCATTCTTGTAATCTGTATTGAACTCCATTTTTTCACTGACTATAACTATTCCTTTTTTTTCTAGTTCACCAGAATAAACGCAACGGAATGATTATTGAATTAGTTTAGAAACCGAGTTGACCAATTAACTAAACCCGACAATAACAGTGGTGACGCAAGCCAAAAGCTTCCGTGCCATTGCCTGTGGGCATTCTGGTGTCGACACCAGTTAATCAATCCATTCCAGTGGTAGCTTCGGGTGCTCCGAAGAAAGCTTTGAAGTTTGGGAGTAAAGATAAAGAAGTTTTGGAGATTGTGGAAGAAGATCCGGAAATCTGCCAACCTAAGGATGATGGATCTGACGAGATTATGAAGGAGACAGGAGGGAAGGAGGCTAGTCTGGGAAAGGTTCCCCAGGTGACGAAGTCCTGGAGTGATGTTGTTGCGAATAACAGGGAAAAGGAAAATTGTCTAAATCTTGAAAATTTCCAAGAGGATGATACTCTGATCTTAAGGTTCTCGAAGAATGAAGTTCAATCTGAGTGCGATTATTGGCGAAATTTGTTGGTTGGTGCCACTCTGGGAGTCAGATACTCCTTTCTAGCAATGGAGCGTTTCGTTCAATCCAGATGGAGCAAGTTTGCGATGCCTAAGATCCTTCTCAACGATGCAGTAGTTTTTATTTTTCGTTTTGATAATCGGGAAGACATGATGAAAATTATTGAGAATGGCCCATGGTTTGTTCAGGGTAACCACCCGATTGTCTTGAAGATTTGGTCGTCGGGGTGTGAATTAGATCTGGCTAATCTATCTTCCATTCCTGTGTGGATTAAATTGCCTATTCTCGATCTTCAGTTTTGGTCTCCCAGAATGCTAGGAAGAATTTCCAGCAAAATAGGGAAGCCAATCTTAGCGGATAAACTGACAACGAATAAGGAGAAAATTGGATTCGCCATAATACTTGTTGAGATTGATGCGAGAATATTACCGAGGGAAGAGATTATACTAGAAGATGGATATGGAACTAGATTTACTCAGAGGGTGTTGTATGAATGGAAACCTTGGCATTGCGAGTCTTGTAAATGCTTTGGGCATACCTCTGCTCGATGTCAAAGGAAAATTGTTGAACAGAATCAGGTGCAAGATGAAGCGGTTGAGATTGTAGAAGAGAGGAAGATGGTGGAGAAGTCTTCACTAGAGGGAAAGAGCAAATAGATGATGTCTGGGCACTCAGGAAAGGGTGATAAAGACGAGAAAGAGGGCTGGCCAGTTATGAGTTCCAAGAAAAATTCAAAGCAACATGAGGAAAGGAGGAATTTGGGGTTTCAGGCTACTTCTTCGAAAGTGTGTGGTCTCCCTAATGGGTAAGTTCCAATTAGCTTGCTGGAATATAAGAGGGTTGAATACCCCTAATAAAAGGGCAGCAGTTGAGAAGTTTGTTGCAGTGAATAATGTGATTATTTTTGCTGTTTTGGAAACTCGTATTAGAGCTAATAAATTCCTGGGTGTAGTTAACTGGTTTAATAAGAAATGGAGATGGATCTCTAATCTTGATAAGGATATCAATTGTAGAATCCTTCTTCTGTGGGATGATACTACTTGGAATATTCAATGTTGTGGGATTACAAATCAGGTTATTCATTGTAAGGTCACGTCCAAGAATGAGGCAATTTCCTTCTGGCTTTCTGCAGTGTATGCGGCTAATCAGAATACTGAAAGGGTCTCTTTGTGGGATGATTTAAGGAGTTTTGGTCAGTCAATGGTGGATCCTTGGGTAATCATGGGAGATTTTAATTGCATGCTCAAACATGGTGAGAAATCTGTTGGTAATTCTATTGTGGTGGAGGAAGATTCTTAGTTTCTAAGATGTGTGGATTATATAGATGTGCATGACTTGAAGTTCTCTGGTGCCTTTTTCACGTGGACTAACAAGCACATTAAGGATCCAAAATCTAGAATCTGTTGTAAGCTAGACAGGGTTCTAGTGAGCAACAAATGGATTAGTGAGTTTATTGATTCTCATGTGGTTTTCTGTCCTCCAGATATTTCAGACCACAACCCTGCTCTGATTATGCTTGATAATGACAGGATGAAGCAGCCTAATTTGTTTAGGTTTTGAAATATATGGGTGATAAGTGGTGAAATAGTGCTCTTCCAACGTCTTTATTCACTGTCATTTTACTTGGCGCTTGACTTATTTCACCACTTTATGAAGTAATTTTGTGTTTATTAGTGATCTTACACCTTTGACATATTCGAATAGGTAATTACTCGTTTGAGTATATTTCGAGAGCTTAATCTGAGTATGCATCAATGTTCGAGCATCTCGGGAGGGATGCCAAAGCCAATGGGAAGCATCGGGAAAATTCCGGCACAAAAGAAGGACATTCTGGGGCCGACCGGACTTGCGACCGGACTTGCAAGTCCGGTCCGGCTCTGTTCAAATCGTCCCAGAACTCACTGGAATCGACCGGACTTGCGACCGGACTTGCAAGTCCGGTCGAGCTTAAATCCCGTCACGTGCTCCGCGCTAAAAAGTGCCCGACCGGACTTGCAAGTCCGGTCGGACGGAAATTTTTGCCCAGAAATTGCTGTTAAAAGACTACATTCTGGGACTCCTTTCTCATTATCCAACACACACGACTACAACCCTAAAGAGAGGAGAAAGAACGTGAAAGAAGAGAAGAAAGAAGAGGAAGAAGAAGAAGAAGAGAAGAAGGAAGAACTCACCTTCTCCAAAGCTTCCAAGCTTCAACAATGGCTTCTTCTTACTTTTTCTAGTTTTTCTTTCCTCTATGCTTGAGTAGTACTCCATTGTGCTTTGGGATGGGTCTTTGAACCCAAACCCTAGATTTTGCTTGTGAATCTTTATTATGCCTTAATATAGTTGTTTCTCTCTCAATTATCTTTCAATGTTCTCAAATTGATCTCTTGAGTGCATTTGTGGTGAACCCCAACTACAATTTGGTTTTGAGTTAGGGTTTGTGACCAAATTGAGAGAGAACTCTTAATTTATGCTTCTAGGATTAGTGAGCATAATTTGGGGCTTTGTTCTAGAACTTGCTTAGTGCTACTTAGTGAGTTTAGTCCTAATTGATTTTGAAGGCTAAATTAACTAAGTAAGAATTAACTCATCTTTGGTTTAGAGAGTTATTTTTGTTCTAAAAGACAACTATGGCATAAGAAGAGTTGCTAGCATATCTAGGTAGTTTGGGGGATTGCCAAATTCCCAAAGTACTTTTCCATCCAATCCATTAAACTTTCATTTTTAGTTTATTCGTTGTTCTTGCAATTACTCAACCAACACAATCAAGCTTGCCTCTGGCTAAACCCCAATTTACTGTTTTCTTTGCAATTACTAAGTACCGGGACTAGGAAGTTAGGACCAATTTCCTTGTGGATACGACACTTGTTGTACTACACCGATTAGGTGCACTTGCCTTTTCCTTGCATTCATTTATATACTTTGTTATATAGTTTTTGCACAACAATGGGTCAAAGACAGTTGCTATTTTGATTTGATCAGAGAAGGCTAGAATGAGGAGGCTAGTGGCTGCCCGATGTTTTAGAGTTGTTTAGAGGATGAAAAAGGTGAAAGGAAAACTTAAGGGCATGAATAGAACGAGATTTGGCCATCTTAGTAAAAAGGTGGAGGAGAGTTAGGGGATGTTACATAGTGTGCAAAAACTGCTTATTAATAATCCCTTTGATGAAGCTCTTATAGAAACTGAAAATTTGCTGATTAAGGAGTATAATCAGACTGTGAATATGTTACATACACACATGGCTCAACAGGTAAAAGTTGATTGGACCCATTTGGGGGATGAGTCTACTGCTTACTTTCACAGGTTAATGAATGCGAGGAGGCACTCAACTAAGATCCATGTGTTGGAGAATGAGTAGGGGCTGAGACTTGAGAATGAGGATGAGATTAAAGAGCATATAGTTAGCTTCTTCAAGCGTCTGCTGGGTGAGAAAATTTGTACAGAAACACTTGTGATCGGGGAGTTTTTGCCAGAGGCAGAAGTGTTGATTCTGAGAATAATGAGAAGCTAATTCTTCCTGTCACTGATAAGGAGATTTGGGAAGCGGTGAATTCGATTAAGAGCATTAAAGCCCCTGGGCCAGATGGTTTTAACTCCCTCTTTTTTAAGTCAGCCTGGCATATAATTGGGGATGATGTGAAGAAAGCTGTTAAGGATTTCTTTGAGAAAGGCAAAATTCTAAAGCAGGTAAACACTACCTTAATCTCTCTGGTGCCTAAAGTTGAGAACCCCTCCACGGTTAATGATCTTAGACCTATTGCATGTTGTAATGTCTTATATAAAATTATCTAAGATTATACTGCAAGGTTGAATGTGTTACCTTCGATTATCAGTGACTGCCAAGGGGCTTGTGACGGGCAAAAGCCTTGTCATAATATCCTGTTGTGTCAAGAGATTATATTGGGTTTAAGAGGAGAAATATTTCACCCATATGTGCTTTTAAAGTAGATATTCTTAAGGCTTATGATAGTGTAAGCTGGAAATTTCTGGAAGAAGTTTTGGTTGGTCTCGGTTTTCATGATAAATTTATTGGTTGGGTTATGAAATGTGTGTCCACATCTTACTACTCTATCTTGATTAATGGGCAGAGCTGTGGTTTCTTTAAGGGAGAGAGAGGTCTGAGACAGGGTGATCCCCTTTCGCCTCTTCTTTTTGTTCTTTGTATGGAGTATCTGAGTAGAATGCTGGCGGAAGTTAAGGATGATCCTAATTTGAATTTTCACCCAAAGTGTGATAAAGTGGATTTAAATCACTTGTGCTTTGCGGACGATTTATTGGTTTTCTGTCGGGGAGATTTGGGTTCGATCAGAATTATTAAAGGGATTATTGACAGATTCTCCCTCATTTCTGGTTTATTAATCAGTGAACAGAAATGTAAAGTTTACTTTGGTGGTGTTACAGAGGAGGTAAAAAGGAAAATTGTTGATCTGTTAGGGTTTAAAGAAGGAGCTCTTCCTGTTAAATACTTGGGGGTTCCTTTGTCAACTCACCGACTTGATAAAAATGATTTCCTGCCTTTGGTCAATAAAATTACTGCTAAAATCTCCCACTGGACAGCTAGGAAGTTGAGCTATGCAGGTAGATTACAGTTGGTAAATAGCACACTGATCAGTATTCAAAGATTCTGGGCAAATGTTTTTCTATTTCCAAAGAATGTTGTTCAAATGATCATTCAGAAATGTAGGAATTTCCTGTGGTACGGTGATGCGAATGGGAAGAAAGCTCTTGTTGCTTGGAGTAAGATTTGCAGACCGAAAAGTAATGGTGGTTTGGGCATTAAGGAAGTACTATCCTGGAACAAAGCCGCAGTATTGAATAATCTCTTAAGTCTGCTTGATGGAAATGCAAAGTCTGCTTTGAGTAGGTGGTGTAAGATCTATTTGCTGGGGAATGAAACTGTTTGCACAGTTAAATTGAAAGGATACCATGCGTACTGGTGGAAATGTAGTCTTCGCATCAGAGATGAAATTAAGGATCGGAATTTGACTCCAGAAGGTAAATTGGCTGTCAAAGATATATACGAGATTATATACCCCCTCCCTCCTGACACTGGTTGGGATTGCATTATTTGGAGCAGTTATTGTATTTTGCATGCCTCGCTCATATGGTGGCTAGCTTGTCAAAACAGACTAGCTAGCAAGGATAGACTTAAGGCTTGGAATATAAATACTAATGAGGTGTGTGACAGATGTGGGCTTACAGAATCCAGAGATAATTTGTTCTTTGATTGCAAGTTTAATAGAAAAGTTTTTGTTGCGATTCTACACAAGTGGCTGTGTAAGTTGCCAACTAATTTCCAGAGTATATGTTCTGTCTGTGGAATTCCAATTGTAAAACTTCACTTATTTATAAATTGAGGTGCTCTGCAATTGGGGTTACAGTTTACCACCTTTGAAAGCTAGAAATGAGTTTATTTTTTCTGGAATGGTGATTGATGAGAAGAGACGTATAGCCAAATATTAAATTGGAGCTAAAACTTAGATGGAGCAAATTCTCCTTCCCAGCTACGTGAAAGAACTATAGAATTTGCAAAAGTTTTGGTTTGACTGATTTGTTGGGTAGGATTTGAGTTGCTGAGATGTTTATGTTGCTGTTTGGTCCTTTGGATAGTTAAGGTTGTTAATATACTGTTAGTTCTTTGGTTTTAATACACCAGCTTAGCCTTTCTTTCAAAAAAAAAAAACAGTGGTGAATTTTAAAAAAACTGAAAACCAAATTACCAAACAATGAGAACCAATTTTCAACTTCAATAGCAACTGCCATATATGGAACCCTAACTACACAACCATATATGCAATTCCACAGTTGTCGCGATGGGTTCAATAACAACTCAACTCCCTACATCGTTTCTATGTGTATTATTTAATGTACAGCCTTGTAATCACGGCTAAGCATTCGGTCACACCCAGTGCACCAACCTAACCCAGCGCTGTGGCTCCAAAGAACCATCCCCATGTATACTGTGCTCCACGAATGAGAGGAGCGATTCAGCCCCAACATTTTTACCTACAACAGTTGCTCATCCCGAACATATTCATGTCTGGTGCGGTGGACATTTGGGAGTTCTGACCACTTCTACCACTTGCATTCCAATGTAATCCAGTCATCGAGTCTTGAGGGCTCGGAGAAGGAAACCATTGCGGAGTATCAAAATTAAAACTCTTCATCAGATCAGTAAATGTGTTCTGTAGATCCTCCATGCTACAGCTCTTCTCCTGCACACCAAAGACAGGCAAATTAACATCTGAAGTGATACTTTGCACGCTAACAATCATAATCGGATTCCCCCGTTTAACAGCAGCTTCATTCACAGACAAAACCAAAATAGAAAGAATATGAGCATCCAATTGAAGTTGCAATCAGATAACCTGAACACAAATACCGACTATATACAGGTCCTTCCAAGTTCCATGCCAGCAAAACTAGACCCACTTGGTTCCGCATATCCCAATTGGATTAGTTCAATCAGTTCGAGCTAGAATCCTCTCGAGATAGTTCTGGTTTTTTTCTTTCCAATTTGTTTACTTTCTGGCATTTTGTGTTGGTTCCCAAAAACAGAGCACCTCGGTTTCATAATAAATAGCGTATCGTTATACATCTATAAGCATTAATTTAACCATTCTTGGAGAAAGATGAGAAGTATGGATACGGCAACCCTGATCCAAGCTTTAATATAGAACCACAATATTTAAATCGTCCATCAAAACGACAGTAATAGCAGTTGTTTGACACTAAATCATTTTAAACAGGAGCATGAAAGGCAATTAAATTAAGAATATTACCTCTTCCCTGACTTGAGCCATGAGATCAAACATTTCATCCATGAAATCACAGAAACCCTGAACCAATCATCCCAACAAAACCCAAGTTTGAGTATACGGCAAAAGTTTAGAAGATTAACTCAAAGGTAAATCAATATAAACTGTCAGAAACAAGCCAATAATCCATCCATATTTCCCTGTTTCCACATAAAGGAGAAAACAAAGGATGCTAAGTGAAAGCTGAATACCTCATCCTCTTCATCGTTGGGGTCATATAAATCAGCATCGTACATTTGTCTCTTCTTGGGGTCGGATAAAACTGTCCGAACAGAAGAATAAACGAATCACCAAGTTAATCAAAAGATTGTAACTGAAGGTTTTTGTAAGCAGTTTGTGAATTGATCATAATCCAAGAATCGCGGCAAGAAACAACATAAACCAACTAACCAAAAGAACAAAGAAGGTTTATTTACCTGAATAAGCTTCTTGAATCATCTGGAACTTTTGATTAGCCTCGACTAGCAAAGAAGGGTTCTTCCTCTCCCACTTATCCGGGTGCCATTGCTGCAAGTATGGAAAACCGCAACAATCATCATCAACAAAACAACGGCTTTCCAAACAAAATTCAAGATCTCTATCGAAAACAATTTCAATCGCTAACAAACAACCCACCACAAAGGGCACATATCTGGAGACTTCGTCTCTGTTCAAATTCTCACACCTATGTTGTTTAGTTTTCGTCGAAGACTCAAACGGGGAAGAGGGGCAGGGAGAGGAGAGGGGAGGAAGCGGAGTCGAGTTATTACTTACCATAGCAAGCTTGTGATAAGCGCGACGAATCTCATCGATCGAAGAGTCTTCACTAACACCCAAAACATCATAGTAAGAATCGAATTTCCTCTCTTCATCCTCCATTATTCCCACCTCCAAAATACCGAGCTCAAAACTCGCTCACCTTCAGATAACAAACAATTCTTTCGTAACCCGATTAACTCTGCCTCAAGCCGCGGCTCTGTCGAGAATCAATAACTATGTCCGAGGCGCTGCTGGTTGATCAATGTTCATGGAGAGGAGAGAAAGCGAGAAAGCGAAAGTTTTTTTTTTGGCTTGGAATAGAAAGAATACGGATGTTTTTAGCAACCTTGGGATTATATATAAACGCTCGTGAAAATATCTAGGTGCGTTGAGAGGTGTGAAGAAGGGTGGATGAGGATTGTTGGCGATAAGAAGGTTCGTGAAGCTTTTTTTTAACTGAAAGTGATCTCAGAGAATTTTGACATGGCAAGATGCGAGATATTTCATTCTAAAAAGCATGCAATGATTTTTTTTTTTTTTTGAAAGAAAAAGCATGCAATGAATTGGATTATAGGAGGAAGATATTTTTGCGGGGTGGTGACGACTGACGAGGAATCAGGGACGGAGAAGAGGCTTCTAGGTTCTGGCAATCTGGCGGCAAAGAAAAAAGATACTGTACCGTCCGATCAACACCTTGAATTCTGAAGTCTTACGATTTTGACGCGTGTTGTCATAGTCGACGGGATATTTTCTTCCCTTCCCTCCCTTAAGGAAGCGAGATGGCATTAATGGAAAAGGTGTTCACTGGGAATTATGAGCGTGCTGAACAACGTTCTGAGAAAATCGAGGGACACTATTAAAATGTTTCATAAAATAATAATTTTATAAAACGTTTTTTATATCATTAAATTTAATTAAATTCACTAGATACAAGATTAATATTAATAAACATAATTCATATACCACATTAATTTTTTTGTAATTCACAAGATACAATAAAATTAATAAAATATAATAAAACAGTAAAAATAATAAAATTAAGTTCTTAAATATATTGTTAATGTTATATAAAAGAAAAAATATCATCCTTATAAAATATATAATATTATTTTATATTATTAAAAGTTTAATTTTGACTGAAAAAAGTTTAAAGCATGATGATTCATTTTTTATAATATTTACTCTAAGTATTCAAGATGATATAAACAATATTATTTAAAAAAATAAATCTATATGAAGTACTATTATAAAAAAGTTAAATTATTATTCCCTTTAGTCTATTTTTAATTAAATTGGTGACTTCTTTAATATTTTGAAATTTTTATAATTCTATGTATTTGTAGAGATTTTAATACTATATACATGGTACCTTTTATTGTGTACAATTTTAATTTTTTACTAGTTACTCTTTTAATATATTTTATTAATTTTTTGGTATTTTTAATTAAAATATATATAACAATCATATAAAAAAAGATTATCATTCTCTCAACTATTTTTTATAATAATTTTTTATATATTTAGTAATTTTATAATTAAATATGTCATATTTTTTTAATACATCAATATATTAATAAACTTAAATTTTTTAAAAATTTACTGTTTTTAATAAATTTTATTAATTTTTGTGGTAAAAGAATTAAAAATGATTATGTAGTATAATGTGAACTATGTTTATTAATAGGTAAAGGTATTTTGGTTTTCAATTTTGTAGGGTAAGTGATTGGTGGTATCCGATGAATTTAAATTATTTTTTGTGATATCATAATTTTTTTAATTTAGAAGTTTGTGAATTAACAAATTCTTTAGTGGTATAGGGTAAATTTTCCCTAAATTTGTAATTTAATTTAAAAATTAAATTTATGAGATATACTTCAATTTTTATTATAAGAGTATAAATTTAAAAGGGTAGATAATGATTATAAATATAAATTAAATAAACAAATAGTATAATAATAAAAAGTCTATAATACCTTGTAGAGTTATCTCTTCTTTTATATTTTACAACACAAATCATTAAGGCTCAGTTCGGTCTTGGCATAAACGAGACATAAATGAGTCTAGCATAAATGTCGTACTCTGACATATTTGTTTTTGTCTGTTCGTTCATGACATATTTGTTATGTGGCATTTATGTCACATTTATGCCACATTTATGCTGCTCATCTTTACCCGTCTTATCAAAAATATATTTTGTTTTAAGATTACCAATACCATATTCTAATGGTGACAATTTATATTATAAAAATATAGCATAAAATCATAATATTTAATTTTATGTACATATAATAATATTTAGGCCATATTTTTACTATTAATTAGTTTATTTTTTTGTATGTTATATACGGTAATAAAGTTCAATAATTAATTATCATAATTTATTTTGAAATTTCAACTTATATTTTTGATATAAATATTAACTAATTGATTTAGCACTGAAAACATTTTAATATTTAGGAAAGTTACATGACCCATCCATGACATTTACTCATTTAGCGAAATTACACACACCGACCATGACGTTTCAAAAATTACTTTCCTCCACCCATGTGGTTCCCTCGTTTTACTGCCAGCAACTTTTCTAAGTTTTGTTCAATTTACAAGAGGCTTAAACGTTGTCCGATATTGATGAAATTTTACATGGATGATGCTAAAGTGTTGTATTTTGGTTTTGTGACAAATTTAAAGGTTGTAAGCTCAAATGTGATATGTGGGACCCAATGAAAATGCTCACATGTGTCATATTTATTTGGGTCCCACAGGTCACATGTGAAAAACTTCAGATTTGACATAAGATCAAAATATAACACTTTAGCATCATCCATGTAGAGTTTCATCAATTTCAGACAATGTTTAAGCATCTTTTAAATTAACAAAAATTAGAAAAGTTGTTGGATGTAAAACGAGCGAAACTACATCGGTGGGGAAAGTAATTATTGAAACCTCGTGGGTGTGGTGTGTAATTTCACCAAAAGTCATGGAGGAGGCATGTAATTTTCCCTAATATTTATTATGACTGCATATTTAACTTAAAATTTGAACTAATTTTAGATGGTACGAAGGGAACCAACCAACCGAGGGTAGAAAATGAAAACACATAATATATACATTACACGTTGGATTTTGATCAAACACTAGTTTATGTTGTATTAACTTATGATGTACTAAGTTTATCAAGACTTATACATGTAAGGATTTTGATGGTGACAAATAACTTATCTTGGCACATTTGTTAGTGGCTACTTTATTTATTTTTACCAAATATGTTGTTTTGAACTGTAAATTGAGATTTGTAATTGTAGTATAGAAAACGGTAAACGCACTGCACGTAACTTACTTAACTAACTTCTGCTTCAAAACAGCCACACTACCAAACAATAATTTTCAAAACAACCCCAAATATGTCAATGATAAGTGTGAAACATATAGGCTTTTTAAGGTCTAATTACCTTATAATCTGTAACAATTCAGACAATGTTTCCCACTTATTATGTGTTTTCCTAAGATTGATGTTTTGATATGAACTAATGCATTTTATATGTTAAATATAGGAAAAACCCAGGGAAATGAAGATTTAACGTCATAAGGATTACAACGCAACAAACGGCGATCAAATCCGGAAAAAGAGGCAAAACTTGGCCACGTCCGGCCAAACTCACCCGGACGCGAATCCGGACGCCTATCAAAGGACACGTCCGGATCCGGACGGAAAGCCAGACGTGACCCGAGATCCAGATCCAAAAGTTCTGTGTCTTGTCCGGATCCGGACACAGATCCGGATGTAACCCGAGTTTCAGATCTAAAACCGCTGTCTCACGTCCGGATCCGGACACAGATCCGGACGTCACACAGAAACGAAAAATAAAAATGCATCACGCTGATAATTAGGCTTTCGACGCAATTATCAGCCGAAGCGGCGGTTTAGCCCATGCTTCAACATAAATTAAGGCACGCCCATGCTCAATCAATTACCCAACTCACCACACTCACCACTAACGAATGTTTTACTTCTAAGCCTATTTAAACCCTCATTCAGCTTCTATTTCAATTCGCACCAGACGCTTCAGTCTAACTCATACTCTCTCTCTCTACTAATCCTTCCGTTCACGACACAACCCATCTCCATTCATTAAAATTCCTCCATAACCCTTCTCCCTCACTCACACACACAACCCGTACTCACACGCCTCATTTAGCCACGTCCGGATCTGCGTCCGGATCCGGATTGACCCATAACACCACGTCCGGTTGTGCGTCCGACCCAACTTAGCCGGACGTCTCACAAACTTTCCCAGAATTTCCATTTTCACTCCATTTCATCAAGTTCACTTCATTGTCGCCAATTCCAACCTCCAAACCAGCATAGCGCAAGGACGAAGGGCAGAGCAAGCAAGAGGATCTTCGTAACAGATGATTTTCCTAAACTCTCTCTTATTTATGCTTTCAATTGCTATGTCTAGCTAAGAGGATTTACTCTGGGGGAAGGGATGTTGTAATTAGTTAAACTCTGCATTATTTTACTACTTTATTGAGACTATTTGGATTATTCAGGTTAATGCTTTTAAGTGCTTTTAATAAACGTCATGAATTTATTATAAGCCCTCGAATCGTGTTATGATCAGATAAGGTGATTAGCATTGACGGTCCTATTAACCTGTTGCCTGTGATAATTGCAATCGGATAGACTACATTAGCAGTTAGGTGCTTTAATCCAGTCCAAACCAGACTAGTAATTTTGTGCGATAAAACCATCTAGATATACCTGTTAATTCTAGACTAGAACTACGTGTCCTGTCTAGATAAGCTATATGGAATTAGGACTTAATACAGAATAGATAATTGAGAACTACAAGCCGATCCAAGTCTCCGTTTAAGTAGTAGGATATGCAGAACCTAGCTAGTGAAACAACTCCCTGAACCTAGAGTACCGTTCATACTCCCTACTTATCACTTTAATTTATCTGCTATTTATTTTCTTGTCTATTATTGATCCCAAAACCAAAACAACCCCTCTTTAGTTACCCATTGCCTAAGGCTAGACTTATTTACCTCAAGTCTCGTAGATTGATACCTGGTTGCTTCTTAATTGCTATACTACTGTGACCGGGATTTTTGCAACCCGACGGTCTGATGATTTGTTATTTTCTAGGATTATTCCTTAGCTTTTAATATATCAATTAAATCGTTTGCAAAATGGCGCCGTTGCCGGGGACTTGATTTGTCTAGTCCCTAGCCTTGGTTAATTCGTTACTCTATTTCAATACCCTGTTTATTATTATTTGTTTCGTAATTTATTTTGTCTATTATTTATGTTTAAAGTTTAATTTATTTTTTGTGCCATTTTATACAATTGTTTTTCATTACTGTCATTTAATTTCAGTTTATAATTTTTCTGTCATTTAAATTTTCAAGTACTATAAGTTCATTTATTTTCAATTTTATTTTTAGTATTCCCTTGTTTAAAGTTCTAAATTCAACACATTTTGTTCCTTTCTCTTTTGATGTTATAAGTACCTAGTGGATGCGCAGAACGCGTTCATCTGGTCCACCGGATACAGACTTCGACCCCGAAATCGAGAGAGTTTACCTCCAAGCTCTGAGAGCAAGAAGGCAGCTCGATTTCAACATGGCAGCAAACCATGACCAGCTTGAAGGAGGTCCAGTCGCCCAATACACGATGGGGAGTATAAATAGACCACCAGCCACACCCATAAGAGGCCCAGTGGCTCTACCAGACCTAACTGCAGAACTGGTGGCCGATTGGCAAAAGGTAAAACCCTCCCATCAATCCAATGTTGTCGAAATCACCCTGCGGGAACCTTTTCAGGTGCCGACCCAGCTGATGCACTAGACCACGTACATCGATTCCTAGTGCACTTGGACTCACTTGGCTTATCACAAGGCCTGGAGGAATATGCCAGACTGAGCCTGTTCTAGCACAGCCTATCAGGAGAAGCTTCGAAATGGTACCATCGACTACCATCAGGCATCATTACCACCTGGGAGCAGATGACGGATAAATTCTATGAGAAATACATCCCCATCTCCAGGACACGACAGATGATTGCTGATCTGACAACATTCAGACATCTGGGTAGCGAGACAATATGCGAGGAGTGGGACCGATTCAAAGAACTACTCCGCTAGTGCCCTCACCACGGTCAGAATATCACCTCACTGGCTCAAGGATTCTTCCAAGGGCTAAAAGATGAAAACAGAGGCGAGGTGAGAGCTGCCTTGGGAGGGAACCTGCTAGCGAAAAGCGGGGAGGATTTCATGGCAGCAATGGAGTCCTACTGTGAGGAGCTTCGCCAATGGAGCAGCAATGGAGGAAGAGTATTCTCAATAGGTCACAGTTCTACCCAAGCTCCGGACCCGATGATGGAGCAGATAGCCGCCGAGCAAGCGCAGCTGAAAACCACGATGGGAAGTATGGCAAAAATGCTCGAACAGACAATGGGGCCAACCCCTAGGCAATCCGCCAAGAAAGTCTCTACAAGTGTCAACGAAGTCTGCTGCTCTCAGTGTGAGGACACACATGAATATGAGGATTGCCCGCTGGTAGCCGAGATGAAGCAATCAGAGGAGGCCAATGTAATCGGACAATTCAACAACAGACAACCCTAGGTGCAGAATCAGCACCAAAACCTCAGGTATGGAAATCCGAACAACGCATTGAACTCACATCAGATGCAGCCTCAGAGGACGAACCAGGGAGGACCACCCGGCTTTGCTAGGCCTCAGTATAATCAGTTTAGGCCACAACAGTCTCAAGCTCAGCAACCATCATTGAGCTCAAACAATGCCAATATGAAGGAGATGATGGATAAGTTGATGGCTTCTCAGGAACAGCAAACTGTAATCAATCAGATTCTGGCAGCCGATCAACAAAAATTAGAGAATGCCATGGTAGAGATGTAGGGAACGGTGAGCCAGTTGACTCAGTTCCTCTTACAGCAGAGACCTTCTGGATCATTGCCTTCCCAACCAGAAACCAATCCCAAGGAGCAGTTGAAGGCAGTGTCGGTCTCCGAAGCAGTAGTGATTGAGGACTGTGAAGATTCTGGAGAGGTAGCAGCAGTTACCCTAAGGAGTGGAAGGAACTTAATCAATGACAAAGTGGCAGGGAACCATACTGATGAGGAGACCAGCCCCTTTCTAATACCGCCGGTGCACCATCAGGGCATCCTGCCCCTCCTAGGTAGTTCATGAGGAGACCCAGGCTCCTATTCCTTCTTCCTCTCATTCAACTGCTATTAAAAATTCGAAAGGAAAAACATCTGCAAAAGAACTTCCTTTTCCAAACCGTCTCAAAGAGCGAGAGCTCGATGAGCAATTTGGAAAATTTTTAGATGTCTTTCGAAAGCTGACTATCAATATTCCTCTTATTGATGTGATCAAACAAATGCCAAACTATGCTAAATTTGTGAAGGATTTGATTTCAAATAAAAGGAAATATAAGGAGAAGGACACCATTCAGCTGACTGAACCTGTTCAGTAGCAATCCTACAGAAGCTGCCTCCAAAGCGTGGTGATCCAGGTCAGCCCATTATTCCTTGCTCAATTGGAGATATGGATTGTGGATACGGTCTCTGCGATCTAGGAGCGAGCATCAACCTGATGCCATACACTATGTTCAAGAAACTTCATGCGGGTGAGCTCGTTCCAATTCATTTCAAACTCCAATTAGCTGATAGATCGTCAATCACACCCAGAGGTAAGGTAGAGAATGTGGTTGTTAGTGTGGGTAAGTTTTTCTTCCCAGCTGATTTTGTGATCCTCGACATGGATGAGGATGTTGAGGTACCTCTAATTCTTGGTAGACCTTTCCTTAGAACTGCTAAGACTGTTATAGATGTAGATAAAGGAAAGATTACCTTGAAATTTCATGACGAAGAATTAAGTTTTGATATTAATAAGATGATGCGGAAAAATACTTCTTCTCATGCTGTTTTCTCTGTTAATTTAATTGAGGATTTTTATGATCTTGAGGATGACTACACCCATAGGAGTACTGATACTTCTAACTCTTTGTTTGAGTGTTCTGACTTGTTAGAGCAGGTATTGAGTCTATCCATTGAAGATGACAAGGAAAGCTTTGAGATGGCCTCAGTCGTCCAGCAGCTCAATCAAGGGAGGTCATATTTTCGCTCCTCCACTCCTCTAGTAGAAAAGTTGTATCAACCCATCCAAAGGCCTATCCCTTCAATAGAGAAGCCTCCTACCCTTGAACTCAAATCTCTTCCTTCTCACCTTAAATATATTTTTCTGGCAGAGGGTAATACCCTGCCTGTTATTATCTCTGCATCTTTGTCTATTTCGCAGGAAACTAGACTTCTGGAGGTGCTCAAGAGGCATAAAGGTGCCATGGGATGGTCAGTTGCTGATATCAAAGGGATCAATCCTGGTTTTTGCACTCACCGGATCTATATAGAGGATAATTATAAGGCAGTGAGGCAGCCCCAGAGAAGATTAAATCCCAATCTGAAGGAGGTGGTCAAAGCTGAAGTACTGAAGCTTCTTGATGCAGGCATTATCTACCCGATATCTGACAGCCAGTGGGTGTCTCCAGTCCAGGTTGTCCCAAAGAAAGGAAGGATCGTGGCAGTTCCCAATGAGAAGGGGGAGATGGTTCCCCAGAGGCAGACGACCGGATGAAGAATGTGTATTGACTACCGTCGCCTCAACAATGCCACAAGGAAGGACTATTTCCCGCTCCCATTCATCGATCAAATGCTGGAGCGGTTGGCTGGTCAGGAGTTCTACTGCTTCCTCGATGGCTATAGTGGCTACTTCCAGATCCCTATTGCTCCAGAGGATCAAGAGAAGACGACCTTTACCTGTCCATATGGGACGTTCGCATATAGGAGGATGCCTTTTGGCCTCTGTAATGCTCCTGTGACGTTCCAGAGGCGTATGATGGCCATCTTCAATGACTTCATTGAGAAGAGCATTGAAGTTTTTATGGACGACTTTTCAGTTTATGGGCAGAGTTTCGAGGTGTGCCTGGAGCAGTTGGATAAGATATTGGGGAGATGTGAGGAGACGAACCTTGTGCTGAACTGGGAGAAGTGCCATTTTATGGTACGGGAAGGTATTGTACTGGGTCACAAGGTTTCTAAGGAGGGCATCCAGGTAGATAAAGCCAAGGTGGAGGTGATAGAGAAGCTCCCCTCACCGACTACAGTGAAGGATGTCAGGTCGTTCCTTGGTCATGCAGGATTCTACAGGAGATTCATTCAGGACTTCTCAAAGATTGCTAAGCCCCTGTCAGACCTGCTTCAGAAAGATGTCAAGTTCCAGTTCACTGAGGAGTGTTTGACAACCTTTCAGACCATCAAAGATAAGCTCTGCTCAGCCCCAATTGTGGTCCCACCAGAGTGGTCAGAACCGTTTGAGATCATGACACATGCGAGCGATTATGCTGTTGGCACCGCATTATGTCAGAAGAAGGATTAGATGCTGAGAGTAATCACCTATGCTAGCAAGACCTTGATAGACGCGCAGAAAAATTATACTACTACAGAGAAGGAGTTGCTAGCTGTGGTGTTCGCTCTGGATAAGTTTCGACCATATCTGCTAGGAAGCAAGGTGATTGTCCACACTGATCATACGCCCTCAAGTATCTTTTCCAGAAAAATGAATCGAAGCCTAGACTTCTGAGGTGGATTTTGCTTCTCCAAGAATTTAATTTGGAGGTTGTGGATAAAAAGGGAAAGCATAACAGAGTTGCTGATCACCTATCTAGACTCGACCTTCCTGATGATGGAGTCCCAATCAATGAGTTCTTCCCTGATGAGACAACATTCAAGATTGGAAAGGTGAATGAACCATGGTACGCAGACTTAGCCAACTATCTGGCTTCTGGTTTGATTCCACATGACTACAGTTATAACCAGAGAAAGAAGTTCCTTTCAGAGACTCACCATTATATATGGGAGGACCCTTATCTGTTTCGGGTCTATGATGATGATCTAATGAGGCGCTGTCTCCCGGATGCTGAGATTTTAAGTGTGTTAGAATTTTGCCACTCAAAGGAGGCAGGTGGACATCACGGACCTACAAGGACGGCTGCCAAAATATTAGAGTGTGGTTTTTATTGGCCCACTCTTCACAAGGATGTCCATCGCTTCTGCTCTCAATGCGATAAATGTCAAAGAATGGGTAATATATCAAGAAGGCATGAGATGCCTCAAAAAGGAATTCTGGAGGTAGAGTTGTTCGATGTATGGGGGATAGACTTCATGGGCCCCTTCCCTTCATCCCATGGAAATCAGTATATCCTTGTTGCAGTAGATTATGTATCTAAATGGGTTGAAGCAATTGCTAGTCATGCTGCTGATGCTAAAACAGTAGTCAAGTTCCTGAAGAAGCATATCTTCACCAGGTTTGGTGTGCCTAGAGCGATCATCAGCGATGGAGGCTCACATTTCTGCAACAAGGCCTTTGAATCTTTAATGACCAAGTACGGAGTGACCCATAAGGTAGCATTACCTTATCATCCACAAACCAATGGTCAAGCAGAAGTGAGCAACCGTGAGCTTAAATGGATTCTGCAGAAAACTGTTACTGCTTCGAGAAAGGATTGGTCAGTCAAGCTGGACGACGCCCTCTGGGCCTACCGTACTGCATTTAAGACCCCTATAGGGACGTATCCATTCAAGCTTGCATATGTGAAAGCCTGTCATCTCCCAGTAGAGCTCGAACATAAAGCATACTGGGCATTGAAAGCCCTAAATTTTGACTTACATGCTGCAGGAAGAAAAGGAAATTTCAGCTGTCTGAACTCGAAGAACTAAGAGAACAAGCTTATGACAGCTCCAGAATTTACAAGGAGCGCACAAAAAGAATCCATGATCAAATGATACAGAAGAGAGAATTTATAGTAGGGGATCTGGTGTTGCTCTACAATTCCAGGCTGCGTCTTTTCCTGGAAGTTGAAATCCCATTGGGCAGGTCCATTAAAGTTGTGGGGATCACTACCTATGGTGCCTACGAGCTAGAAAACAAGTCAGGAGAGGTATTCAAAGTGAATGGTGCTCGACTGAAGAAATACCTAGGCGATACCTTTTCTCAGCCTCCTACACCGGGTGTATCCTTGATTGAAAGTTCTTATTCCATTACTTCTGTTTTTGCTATCTGTACTGCAGCATCCCCTCCAAAATCATCAAAGAAGCCACGCTCGCAATGGTATTTCAGACTGAAGAAAGCTATTGCTAGCTGCTGTGGCGGCCCTCCTTGATACTACCTGCGAAGTCTAGCCAGAGACTTTAACTCCGGGCAGCTTGGTGGGAGGCAACCCACCGGTTTGTATCTCTTTTCGTTTCCTTAGTTTAGTTATTTATTTTACTCTTGTTTTAATTTTGTGGTGTGTTAATAGTTGTTGTGCATATTGCAAGAGCCTTGGCTCTTATTTTTCTACTAATAGTTCTGCTTGGTTCCACTTGAGTTCTCCTGGTTTTGCAGATTTAATCTTTCAATCACCTCACTTTGATGCTAAACTGAACTCAAGTGTGGGGGAATATCACGGCATTGTTCACCACGGATCAGGGAGTCCTTTAACACTCTTGCTATTTCATTTCTGCATTTCTTGTGTTAATTTTATTTTTGCTTGATTATTTTTGGTAATATTTCCTTTTTAGTTTTAAAATTCAATGAGGTGTTTCAGAGTAATGGTTTTTGATTTAATAATATATAAAAAAAGAAGTTTCAACGTGTCCGGCTAAGTTTAGCCGGACGCAAATCCGGACTCACATAACTAGCCACGTCTGGATCCGGACGGAAATCCGGACGCGACTCATTTACGCGTCGTTCGCGCTTTTCTTTTCTTTCTTTTCTTCTTTCCTCTTTCTTCTTTCTTCCTTCTTCCTCCCGACGAACTCGAAACCAGAAAAATACAAAACCAAACCCTAATCTCCTTCCACCTTCGCCACCACCATAACAACACCACTGCTCTCGCCGGCGCTACCAGGAGCACCACTCACCACGCCGAAACAGTACCGCCCCATCGCCGCATCTCTTCCCCTCTCCCAAATTCGAGACCGAAAACCAAACTTAACCAGGTTTTTCAATTTTTCCGTTTTCAAATTCAAATCGTGGTAGTTTAGGTAGTGTTTGGTAATCTATGATGTTAATTTGCTGTTAAGGTGCGAAAATGTGAGATATTCTGTGATATTAGGGCGATTTCTGCTTAGATTTTTGTGATGTCGACGCCGCTCTGTTCGCGGTGAATTTTTTTAGGGTTCTATACCATGTCCGGATCTGCGTCCGACCCAGGACACCCGGACGTAAATCCGGACATGTACAAATTTACCAATTTTTCTGCAAATTGTCTTCTAGGTTTATGTTCTACTGTTTAATGCTATTATTTGCTATGTTTAGATGTTTTAAATGCCTTGGTTCTCATAGATTAACTATGTGCAAGAATGTGTTCAAATAGAACTTGCTGCTCGATCGGTTTCGGGTATTTGTGTGACTTTTGCTTCTTCTTTACTGTTTCATGTTGTTTTTGCCTCTTAACGCGTTTGTTTATCGTATAGATGGCTAGAACTAGAGGTGGACGCACGGGATCCTCTTCGAGGAACCCACGCCTCGACGACCAGTCAGAGCCCGCCTCTACCCCACTACGCGCTGACGGTTTCATTTCTGCTGCTGCCCGGGCCTGGTACGAGCAAGGCGGGGCCTTTGTCATCGAGAGGCGCATCACCGCAGAGGCGTCCGATGCTACTGGGCTTACAACTATTTTTGATGATTTCGGCATCACCAGCATCTTGCGCATGGGCGAGGGCATCTTCTCCCCGTCTCTGGTACGGGAATTCTACGCCAATGCTGAGGCGAGCGACACGACGAACATGATCACATTCTACATGCGCAAGATCCCAGTTGAGGTAACCCCTGAGACCTTCAGTGTTCTTTTATTCATCCCGGATAATGAGGCGACCCATCTAGATTTTACGGAGGATGAGCTTAGGCAGAGTAAGTCTAGGTGGTTACAAGCGGTCGGGAGTACTACTCGCCGACGGGGTGAGGAGAATAAGACCGTACTCCCCTATGCTCTCCTCCCCCTTTCCCAGAGGACCATTGCAGAGATCCTCAGTCATCAGATCCGGCCTCATGCCGGAAATGATGCTTCTGACGAGGATTGTGTTCTCCTCGACTATCTCCTGGCCGCACCACCTCCACCATCTCAGCAGCTCTCACTCCCCTTCGTGATGTTCAGACAGCTGCACAAGGTGGTGACTTATCTGAAGACGAAGAAAAAGAAGATCACCCCCATCTTCCCCATCTTTATCCAGCATCTTCTTGTCTCCACACTCCCCGAGGAGATCTTCACCGGTCTCGAGATGAGGGAGGAGAGACACCCATCTCCGTCGGGACCTTCAGGAGATGGGGCTTCATATGTCTTGATGACGGCAGCTGGGTGAAGGGCAGCTCGGGTCTAGGGTCCACTGGCACATCTCCGAGCTCTAGCTCTACTTCGGGACCTACTACTACTATGCGCCTCCTATTCCCCCAGTGATGAGCATCCCACCAGAGATGCAGGCTATGATGGACTCCATTCTCCAGCAGCAGCAGAGGATGGAGCAGCAGTTTGGGGGTATGGAGCAGCGATTTGGGGGTATGGAGCAGCAGACCGGGGATGTACAGCAGCGCCAGGTGCGCATGAAGGGACACATCGATGACATTCGCCAGACTCAGGAGCACCTCCAGACAGAGCAGACTTCTCTCTGAGACACCCAGACTATGCTCACATAGCGCTTGGAGCGTAGTGATGCCTTTCAGAGAGAGACCACACTGTTCATGAAAGAGGCAACCGCTCAGCAGGCCCAGAATAGCCGGCTCATGCAGATGCTTATTGCCAGGATGGGCGCGGGACCACCGCCACCACCGCCGCCTCAGTGACAGCCATCCCCTCTTTATTGCTTTCTTTTATTTTATTTGTTTTTCTCTACTTTTTTTTTACTTACTTGCTTTACTTTTGTTTGTTACAACTAACGGTAAAACACGAGATTGACAGGTGAAGTGGTAATGGTTATATTTGGCAGTGTTTTAATTGTGAAATGCTAAATTTCCTGTTTCTCTGAGCAGTGCAGCGTTCATAAATGATTAATTTACATGACACCTCTACTGCGAAACAAACGGCTATAAGTACAGGAAATGGAACCACACTACTTTCGAACGTCTGCTAAGCTTGAATTCTGGGGAGTATTCTTTCTCTAATATTACTCATACGATTCAAATATCCCCTGTCGTTCGAGTTAATGCACTTTATTCTGTGGCCATACATGCCAGTGGAAAACTAGCAACTTTTACTCTGCACAAAATGCATTGTCTGTGACTCAGTGAGGACTATCTCGACCCCTGCAAACTTCAAGTGTGAGGAAGGACATCTTCCTCAATCTATGACACCAGGGGAGTCTCAGTTCCTACTTTAACTTATTGATGTTCCTCCTTTCTTGCTTTGTGGTTTAATTATTGCACATGCATCTATTATGAGTAAACATGTTTTGAAAGCTCTTTTACCTGCATTTCTTTTATGACCAATGAGGACATTGTGCCTCTTAAGTGTGGGGAAGGAAAGACCTTTCCCTGAAAACATACTAGTTGTTCTTTAATGCCACACTTGCTTTTTGCTGCTCTAATGCCTGTGCACACCAATAGATACGATGAAATAATTACAGGAGCATTTAAAATTAAACCAAGTGACAACCGTAAGAATCGTTTTGCTTGATGAGGTTTGGATAAATAGTTTTATTTTAAAAAAATACTCTATTTTCACTGAAACCAGGTAGATTAGCTAGTTGTGGAAACCAGATTATTTTAGCTTGGGATTTTGGAAATGAAGAGAATGTTTGGAATGAAAAGGATAAGGCAAGGTACTCCGCTGATCAAATTTTTTTTCCTAACAATAGCAAGCCCCGTCTATCCGGTTATTAAGTCTTAAGGGTGCCTTAACACCTATCTACCTAAGGTCTCGGGATCTGGGATAGTTGGCCCAACACCATCTCAAGGATAGAGAGAAAAGTCTGGGTTACGGAATAACTCTGCAAGATCTTAAATATTAGTTTGTTTTATACATAATTCTTGAAGGCGAATGCTTTCGCTTACAAAAGAGATAATTGCAGTTAAATTTATGCTTTTGATCATGAATGCGTGGTGTTGAAAGGTATTGCGGAATAAGGCATTACTTCACACCCCTTGTCATCCAAAGGTTAGAGGAATGAAAATTGGTGGAAAGTCCCAAGCTAAGCTAACTTGTTTTCTACAATCTAGTTTCTCTATGCTTTTACAAAATTGTTCTTCCTTCACTGTTTGTGAAAACCTACCTCTAAAGAGCAAGATTATTCTTTCATTTGTCACTTTGCTTAATTTCCCTCTGCACCTGTTGATCTTGAGATTATTTGACGGTTTTAGAGATATTCTTATTCCTTATTTGCTTGAGGACAAGCAAAAGCTTAAGTGTGAGGAAGTTGATAAGTGTGAAACATATAGGCTTTTAAGGTCTAATTACCTTATAATCTGTAACAATTCAGGCAATGTTTCCCACTTATTATGTGTTTTTCCTAAGATTGATGTTTTGATATGAACTGATGTATTTTATATGTTAAATATAGGAAAAACCTAGGGAAATGAAGATTTTACGTCATAAGGATTACAACGCAACAAACGGGGAACAAATCCGGAAAAAAAAGAGGCAAAACTTTACCACGTCCGGCCAAACTCACCCGGACGCGAATCCGGACGCCCATCGAAGGACACGTCTGGATCCGGACGGAAAGCTGGACGTGACCCGAGATCCAGATTCAAAAGTTCTGTGTCTTGTCCGGATCCGGACACAGGTCCGGACGTAACCCGAGTTTCAGATCTAAAACCGCTGTCTCACGTCCGGATCCGGACACAGATCCAGACGTCACACTGAAACGAAAAATAAAAATGCATCACCCTGATAATTAGGCTTTCGGCGCAATTATCAGCCGAAACGGCGGTTTAGCCCATGCTTCAACATAAATTAAGACACGCCCATGCTTACTCAATTACCCAACTCACCACACTCACCACTAACGAATGTTTTACTTCTAAGCCTATTTACACCCTCCTTCAGCTTCCATTTCAATTTGCACCAGACGCTTCAGTCTAACTCATACTCTCCCTCTCTACTAATCCTTCCGTTCACGACACAACCCATCTCATTCATTAAAATTCCTCCATAACCCTTCTCCCTCACTCACACACACAACCCGTACTCACACGCCTCATTTAGCCACGTCCGGATCTGCGTCCGGATCCGGACTGACCCATAACACCACGTCCGGTTGTGCGTCCGACCCAACTTAGCCGGACGTCTCACAAACTTTCCCAGAATTTCCATTTTCACTCCATTTCATCAAGTTCACTTCATTGTCGCCAATTCCAACCTCCAAACCAGCATAGCGCAAGGACGAAGGGCGGAGCAAGCAAGAGGATCTTCGTAACAGATGATTTCTCCTAAACTCTCTCTTATTTATGCTTTCAATTGCTATGTCTAGCTAAGAGGATTTACTCTGGGGGAAGGGATGTTGTAATTAGTTAAACTCTGCATTATTTTACTGCTTTATTGAGACTATTTGGATTGTTCAGGTTAATGCTTTTAAGTGCTTTTAATAAACGTCATGAATTTATTATAAGCCCTCAAATCGTGTTATGATCAGATAAGGTGATTAGCATTGACGGTCCTATTAACCTGTTACCTGTGATAATTGCAATCGGATAGACTACATTAGCAGTTAGGTGCTTTAGTCCAGTCCAAACCAGACTAGGAATTCTGTGCGATAAAACCATCTAGATATACCTGTTAATTCTAGACTAGAACTACGTGTCCTATCTAGATGAGCTATATAGAATTAGGACTTAATACAGAAAAGATAATTGAGAATTACAAGCCGATCCAAGTCTCCGTTTAAGTAGTAGGATATGCAGAACCTAGCTAGTGAAACAACTCCCTGAACCTAGAGTACCGTTCATACTCCCTACTTATCACTTTAATTTATCTGCTATTTATTTTCTTGTCTATTATTGATCCCAAAACCAAAACAACCCCTCTTTAGTTACCCATTGCCTAAGGCTAGACTTATTAACCTCAAGTCTTGTGGATTGATACCTGGTTGCTTCTTAATTGCTATACTACTGTGACCGGGATTTTTGCAACCCGACAGTCTGTTGATTTGTTATTTTCTAGGATTATTCCTTAGCTTTTAATATATCAATTAAATCGTTTGCAAAATGAAGCAAGAATCATCCTAACAATCATCCAAGATTTCGTCAGGCTTTAATGCTCCAAGGAGGTTCCTAGATTCAACAACAACACAAGGAACAACAAGATCAAGTTAAGGAAACTTGGATCTACAATCATCCCAAGGTGTACCGAAAATACCTTGTTAAATACCTAAGGAAGCCGAATTTCTTCATCAAAATAGCATTTGAAGAGCTTGGAGTTCAAGGAGAAATCAAGTACAAGAATTGTCTTGATTTAAGGACATACGGGAAGGAATTACTGAGCGTGCATTTGTCAAGCTAGCTGTTACCCGGTGAACGGTATGTTAATTGTGTGGTCTGAATGTCCTAAGGATTTTCCTAAGGTCCAGACGTTGTCTGTTAATTGTTAAGAGCGATATCTGTGAATTATGTATTTGATATTGTAAACTGTATTGCTCAACATTGGTGCGTTTTATTTTTACGCGAACGTCTTATGACTGGAAGTTTATACATCTAAGATGAAACAAGACTAACTGACCTTTAGGTATTATTGAACCTAACCGATGGTCAACTATTATAGTCTTAACTCAAGGATTGGATATTGTATTACTGATTAAAGGGCTAACTTATAAAGAGAGGAATCCAGACTGTTTCGACTTTCTGATTGCGCATCGTGATCACTACGAGAGACTTCAATGGGGAGTCACTCAAGGAATCCATTGTCCACATTTGACGATGGCGGAGGGCACTACCGTTAGTGCACAGGTTCGAACGGATCGGTCATTATCCAGGGCCGTAGGGTCAGCTGGTAACGGTTCCATTGGAACCCAAGGGACTATCGTCCATTAATAAGTTATTAAGGGTTGTCTTGACATGACGCCTGAGGTGGAATTTAATTGGAAAAGGTTAAGTGATTGGTTTAAAGGATAAAGGCCAGGTGGCCAACTAACAAGTACAGTTTAATATGCGTATCTTGTTTGGTTATTGTTATGGATTATTGATGTGTGATTATTGGTTATTGTTATGGATTATTGATGTGTGATTATTGGTTATTGTTATGGATTATTGATGTGTGATTATTGGTTATTGCTATGGATTATTGATGTGTGGTTATTGGTGTTGTGTACTATTGTACATTGATGTTAACAGGTGAATTGTTATGTGATTGTTTAATGTTTACAATTATTACTGTTATTATTGTAAACCGGTATTTCATGTAAAGAATCTAATATCAAGATGGTTAAAAACGACTTAAGGAATCTAGATGACTTAGGACTACATTTAGCATACCAGCATTTCGATTGCTAAGCCCTTCAATGGGCAAAACATTTCAGGTTACTGAAGAAGATACAAGCTGGAGTGCGAGGAACAGGGTAGTTGCTGTGTTTTAATAAACACTCTTAAGTTTTACTTGGTATTGTAATAAGGAGTTTGTTGTATTTAGTTAGTTGCTCATTTAGTTTGGATTTGGTTTGTAATATTAAGGGTGCTCAGTATCTGTTCATCACAGCGTGAGGAGTTAAGGTTGTTGGATGGATGCCTTGTTACTCACAAGGGTGAGTAACGGCGTGTAACACCAAGGATAGATAGTATTATTTTCCGTTGCGAATTATTATTTATTATGCTACGACATGCGACGTTATTACAGGTTTAGGATTAGGGGTGTTACAAAACTAGAGTAAATTGATAAGTGCGAAATACATCTATCTTTAGGGCTATAATTCTTCCTATTTTCATAACAATTCTTGTCGTATTTCTCACTTATCGTATGTTTTTCCTTAGATTTATGTTTTGATATGAACTGATACATTTTATGTATCAAATGTAGTAAAAAGTCTTGGAATCACATAGTTTACTTCACAAGCTTTCCAACGCAACAAACAACGAGTGAAACGGAGCTAAAACGAAGAATCTAAGCCCAGATGAAGATTGTAGAAAAATGAGGAAAAAATACACATGTCCGCGTAGCACCACGCGGACGCTTATCCGGACAGGAAGCAAGGAAGCACGTCCGCATAGCGGACTCAAACTCGGACACACGTCCGTAGTACGGACACCCACTCGGACACGTGTAAAGTCTCGCCAGGACATATGTGTCCGTATGAGGACAGAAACTCGGACACGTGTAAGGTCTCGCCAGGACATATGTGTCCGTATACGAACAGAAACTCGGATGTCACACGTCCGCGTAGCCCCCTATCCGGACACAAATCCAGACACAAATCCGGACACGTGTTAAGTGCGGCGCCGAATTCCAGATTTCACGCGTTGTAACTTTCGGTGCCGCTTTCCTCTTCTCTTATCTATGGCGCCTACAATTTATCCATATACTACCACCGCCAACATTCTATCTCATCCACCCTTGTCATCTTCCTCTTCCTCTGCTCTATAAAAACCCACGCTCCTTCAATCTTCTTCATCATCCCTTCCTAAATCCAAATTCTCCAGTTTTCTTCTTTTCCTCTTTCTTTCCTCCTAAACCCCTACAACCACACCATCGATCAAGTTCCACATCTCCAAAAAAGTTACATTGTTATTTTCCAGATTTTCAGAGGAAGAACGACGTTCTGCACATTTCCAGATGTTTCCGGATTTGTGTCCGCTTTGTGTCCGCACAGACCCCACACGGACAGGAGTTGTCCGTGTTTGTGTCCGCGTGGCCCCACACGGACAGGACCAACTTGTGCCTTTTTGTTTGTTATTCTTCGTTCTACTTTTTTGTCATCATTTTGAGGTCGGCATAATCACGGAGACGAGCCCGGAAGCGAAACAAGTCTCCCCAAATAGAGTTCTTTCTTTCCTTTACCTTTACTCTGTTTTAATGTCCATCTTATTATTGATGTTTGTTTTTATAATTATGTGTGAGTAATAAATCTAGCCTCCCGGGTTGGGAAGCGAACCTATTTTATATAATTGTGTTATGTAAGCTTTCCAATATAATTTATCTAAGCAGTATTTTGATTCTTGTCCTTAATGCACTTTAATCTTCTTGTACAATTATTAAAGTGATATTTGTAGCTCTTTGTTGAAATGCGGTGCTGAGACAAGGTTCTAGACATAGGAAGTTAAAACGGGTTAACGACTAGAAGCGTGTCTCGCCTATAGGTTAATCTGTCTCCAATAGGAATTGTTAATAATGCGATTGGTTGAACTGACTTGGGCATATTTTACGGCTTGTTATTTCTGCTAGTTAGGGTTTGTTATACAAGGACTGGTCAATGAACTGATTAAGATTCCTGAGTTTATTGCTAAAGTGGTGAAAGTTTATATTGACATAATTGGATAAAATAGGTGAGCAGAATAACCCAGGATGCTTCTTTAAAAACAAAAGATTTACAATTTCTATTTCTATTCTGTTTTGATTAATCATTTTTATTATTGTCTTATAAGTTAGCTTTTAATCATACTCTTTCAAAAGACGATAAAATCTGTTTAATAGCAGTCTCAATAACTTTGATCCACTGTCAATTTACCACAGCGAGGTCCCTAAGAGTTTGACAACCCCATAAATCCACTATTCCGTAAAACGATAGGTACACTTCCTAAGTTGTAGAAGTAGTCACATATTTCTCCAACAAGTTTTTGGCGCCGTTGCCAGGGATCTCCAGCACGATTAATTGATGGTTTTTAATTTTATTGAGATTTCTGTTTAGTTTTTATTTTATTTATTTCTACTTTATTTTATTTTTGCTTTATTTAATTTTATTTAATTCTACTTTCTTTATTTATTTTTGAAATTTTCTTTTGTTTCTGTTTTTGTCTTATTTGTTTTTTCTATTTAGTTAATTTTGTTTTTGTGTTTATTTTCTATTTTTAGTTCTATTCTACTTGGTATTTTTATTTTTGTTTTTGTAGGATAGCTACTGATTATGGAGAGCGGCTACGGTGAGGTGAGAATATTGTTGATTGATTTGGAATGGACACACATGCAAGAGGAGATATCCTCATATCAAAGGATGGTCAAGGATTATCAACCACCTCAACAATCAAATCGAGAGCCGTATTGGTGGGAAGTCGACCAGGCTAATACACAGTACAAAGAAGCTCAGTTGGGATATGACTACTTCAATCAGAATGAACAACAATCTACACAAGGGCCAGACAAATTTCTCCCGAGTCAGACCAAGCCACTATAAGAGATTCCAGTGGTGACTCCAAGGAGCGAAGATCGATTCGAGCCATATATTCTTGAAGCTACAAGTTCTAATGAGGAGATAAAGAAACTTATCAGGACATTTTTCTTCGACGCCGAGTTGGAGCAAATGTCTGAAAGTTACAATTCTCCTCCATCTCCATCCCCAGCACAAGAGAAGCAATTAAAACTTGAAGATATTTTTTCTGAGCCAGTCCGCGAAGAGGATTATCCTATTGAGCCTCATCAACCAGAAGAGGAAATTTACATCCTCGAATCTGAGGAAGGAACACCGCTGCCACCAGTCTCTCATCAACTTCCACCCTGCCTCCATAAGCCTCAACAACAAGAGGAGGATGTTTACAAATAATCAAAGTGAAAGAGTAAATATTGCAATTACCGAAAGTATGTGGGCTGTTTGAGAATTATTGACATATGGACAGAATTTAATATAAAGTTTTGGGTGATATAATGTGACATTATATTAAAGTATGAAAGAATGTATTATAAGGAAGTTATTAGAGAATAAATATGCATTATAAACATTTACATAAAATGATGGGTTTAAGTTGAGAATTTTGAAAGTATAATGTATAAGTAGAAACCTTATGATATGAGGAATATATTGATGTATATAGTACCTTGCATGGACTAAGGTAAATTCTTAATGAAGGATTTTATAAATAGAAGTCTCAACTAAATAATGCGAACTTCGAATAAATGAGGAGCACATTTATTAAGGGAAAAAACTTATAACTCATGTCATGTGAATTTATCATGTGGAGAAAGGATATAACATGGTTAATAAATCACATAAGGAGTTATACAATTACAAGTAGTAACGTGACTATAAAAACAACTATATTATATGCATGCACAAGTATATGGTACTTATACATGTACGTAGAAAAAGGTTATGTAACCATAACGTATATTAGCAATCATAATTCATGCGTGCTTAAATATATATATGACCGCCACACATGCTCGCAATTAAAATCACGTAAGATATTCCGTATAACGAGACGGTTTAAATTACATGTATGCGCGCACGTAAACATTATTCCCGCATGCATGCACCTCGACAAATACATGAACAATTCGAGGACGTAACTTCCTCGTAATACATATTTTTACCGTAGCAACTATTATATACTCGTGAACAATAACGAGTAACTACACCTAAATCCCTGAAACTAACGAACACCAAGTTGAACGAGAAAATGAATAAGGGATTAGCTACGGGATAGAAGTTAGAGTTGGGTCTAGGATGGTTAAGTAAGTCCGGGATTATCGACACTGATATTAGAACAATGGATATTCCAGAGGTACGGGTGGATAGGTACGAGTCTCACGAGCTCTAGGGGACACACGAGGATTGTCACGTTAGCGTTTCGACGGTGTACGGTATGTGGACGGTGCAGTCTGAATTGACCTGAGAAAGGGTTCAGACATTATTGTGTGTTTAAGAATGTTGTGTGTATGCTTATGTGCATGGTTGTGTGGATTAAGAATGTTTACATGTTTGTTTATCTCGCACCGTTATTGTATCTTGCGCGAACGTCCATTTGGACTAATACTACGTCGACTATAGATCGACTTATATAAACATACATATGCGAGCAAGGAATGAAACTATTATTGACAGCATAATACGTATAGTATTATAATCACAAGTATTAACCTAAGTAAAACACTTAGGTACGAGACACGACAATGTCGGTCTCTAGAGCTCAGATCTCGAACATGAATGTAACCTAGACCATTCCTAGGTAAGTGCGTAAGACCCCGAGGGCTGCCATGATAAAAATGAAACTCTCCATAACCTAAGACTATACTTGAGGTAATTGATTAACAACTAATCACATAATGGAGATTTGGTGTATGAGGGGAACCCAGTGTAGTCTCGGACTAGCTGGTTGCGCATAGTGATCACAATAGAGTGGATGACTGGAACAGGCCTACTCACATAGTACTCCATTCGACCGCATAGATCATTGGACGGAGTCCCCACGTAAAGGGGATGGCTATGGCCATTGGTGTCCTGCCATATAATAGGTGACATAAGGAGGATTCGTAGTTCCCACGTTACGGGAATGGTTACTACCGTTGGTGTCCCACCATATAATAGGTGACAACAAGAGGATGTGTGGAGGATAAGTCATCTACTAACAAGACGTCTGTCATTGGATATTGGTAATCGAAAGTACTAACTAACAAGTGAACTTAATTGGTATTACGAGACTTAATTCACCCCATACGTGTGAATAACAACTAAACGGGCCTTAAAGGCCAAGTGACAAGCACCTTTCGTGTTAATGAGCTTCACGCTGTTTTTGTGGTCGTTCATTGATTGTATCATATTGTGCGATGATTACTTGCGGATTGTAGTGGACTTGATGATTGAATATTTGATGTATACGCATGTTTCCTTACCGCATTTATTGTAACTGTAAACCGGACAAAGCATGAAATGAATCTAATATTAAGATGGCTAAAATGACTTAAGTGACCGATAGGGTCCACCTAGCATACTCAGTGTTTATCGCTGAGCCTCCACGGCATGCTGTCAGGTGGACGATTGAGCTATGGAGCCGGAGTGCGGGACTTCTGGGTAGACGACGACTTTACTTTTATTGCATTTTTAGGATCAGTTGTAGTAGGTATGTTGTAATCACGGGAAGTATTTTAGTAGCTCACGGATTGTATATATCGTGTTGTAATTAAGTTAGTGTAGTAGCATCTCGTTCATCACTGCGGTTTAGTATTGATGTTATTGTTGTTATTTGGTTTTGCTTCCTTACTCGCACGGGCGAGTAAGGGCATGTGACACCCATGTGAGGATTAGTATCGATTAGACTTCCGCTGTGAAACGCCTTTATTTATGTTACGTGAGAGATTAATTACGAGTTTCATGAGTGGGGTGTTACAATTTGGGCCTCCTTAGTAAGTTGGGTGGCAGCAAGGTTAAACTTTTTTATTACTTAAGGGACAAGGTGGCAAAAAATATTCAGAGCTGGTCTCATAGGGTCTCACAGGCTGGGAGGGGAGTCTTGATTAAGGTAGTGTTGCAGACTATACCCACGTATGTTATGAATGTTGTTAAACTACCAGTTTCAGTTGTTAAGGATATTAATAGGATGATTGCAAGGTTCTGGTGGATTGGAAATATTGTGAAGCGTGGAATGCATTGGTTGAAATGGTAGTATCTCTGTCGAAGTCCACACCAAGGGGGCCTTGGTTTTAGGGACTTAGCTAGTTTCAATGATGCTCTTCTTAGTAAGCACTGCTGGCAGATTATAACATAACCAAATTCCCTGATGGCCCAATTGCTTAAGGCCAAATATGTCCTGATTCCAATTTATTCAACTCATGTCTAGGCAGTAGATCAAGTCTAGTTTGGAGGGCTCTATGGGGAGTAAAGAACTTAGTTGCTAGGGGTGCTTATAGATTTGTTGGTGATGGAACCTCTATAAAGCTAACTGATCGGTGGATTAGGGGTAAGGCCGAGGTCAGCCTTATATGTTCCAGATGTTGTGAGTGCTAATGGGCATGTTTCTTTGTTAATAGATCATAATACTAATTCATGGAAGGAAAGTGTTGTTAGACACTGGTTTCATCAGTCAAATGCTGACTTAATTCTCTCAATGCATATTTCCTCAACTGCTGCTGATTCGTGGTATTGGGGATTCTCAAAATCGGGTAACTTTAGTGTCAAGTCGGCTTATTATGCTATAAAGAGTCTTTGCTCAATGGGTGTTGCTACTACTTCAGGATGTTATTGTATGGGAGATGTAGTTTGTAGAGTTTTATAATGTGATGTACCTTCGAGGGTTAAGATTTTTACTTGAAGGGCTTTGCATGGTATTCTACCATGTCGAGCCATTATAAATAAGAGATGTGGAGGTGTGTTACCACCGTATTGTACTTGCGGGGACCTGGACACACTATTACATGCTTTAGTATTATGTCCTGTGTCACAGAAACTATGGGAGTTTATAGAAGTAACAACTTCAACACTTTTGCATGATGATATGGGTCTGTGTGATTGGCTTCTTTATGTTTGCTTAACTTACTCGCTTACTGATTTGTCTACTCTCATTTTGGTGCTATGGAAAATATGGTTTGACATTTGCCAGGTTCACGGAGGGAAAGTTGGTAGCTTGCTGTCTCATTTTTGCATATTGCAGGGAAGAATGGTTGTGGCGGAGTTAAGGACAGGAATTTGGAAAGTTATCATACTGTTTATGTTGATGGTAGTTATACTCTGGATGGACGATATTGTATTGGGATGGTTTCTCAAGGAAGAAATGGCAAGGTGAAGGCAGTTGGCTACATGGGTGGACACGGATGCAACTCAGCAACAATGGTGGAAGCAAAGGCACTGAACTACATCCTCGAGAGGGTTTTAGAAATATGGTTTTTGCAGGTTGTTTTTGTTTCGGATTGAAACAAGTAATAGATTATGTAAATGGGGTGGGGATGGTAGATGAAGATTGTGGACTTGTCTTGAATCATTTTCTTTTAGATATAATGGCTTTGAAAGAAAAAAAGTTTGTTTTTGTGCCTAAAGGTGAGAATTTTAGTGCTCACTTTATGCCTAGGAAAGGGCTTGAATGTCAAAGTAATGGTGGGTATTTTTTGGTAGGGGATCACATTCCTAACAATGTACTAATCTTATGTTCTTAATCAATGATACTTACTTCCTTCAACATAAAAAAAGATGCATAGGTCAACAAAGACTATTTTTGATGGCACCCTCTCTATGTGTTTCGGAGTCTTTCAACATGCTCAAGGGCTCTCCTCGCTAGAGCTGTCAAAAATTGACCTAACCTGAAAACCCGTCCGTTTTATCCGAACCCGAAACCCGATCGAACCCAAAAATATTTAAATATAATAAACCTGAAACCTGATTGGGTAAAACCCGAAATGACCCGAACCCGAAATGACCCAAAACATTTATAACCCGAAACCGACCTGAACCCGAAATGACCCGAAATAATAGTAATTACAAATTAGCCAAACTCGAATAACATAAAATAATAGTGACCATAAATTGTCCCAAACCTGAATGACCCAAATAAATATGACAAAAATTTGATTTAAACTTAGTATATCCGAATGAAATTCAGAATAGGCATTGTATTGAAAGTTCTGCAATCTATATGTTGTATATTCTTATAGAAATTAGGTATATATTTATATTATAATTTTTTCAAAAAATATTAACCATGACCCGAAATAACCGAAACCCGATTCCATCTGACACTATTATAACCTGAACCCGAAATGACCCGAACCCGAAATGACCCGAAAGTTTAATGACCCGAACGGATATTGACCCGAAAAGATATGACCCAAAACCCAAACGGATAACCCGTTTGACAGGCCTACTCCTCGCTGCTCTTCAGGCTAGATTGATTTAATTGTTATTTTCTTTTCACTTCTTTTCCTCCTCGCTTTGTTGTTTAGGACATGTTGTATTATATTTTGATTTTTTTTTGTATTCAAGGTGAAGATGATTGGGTTATATTTTCCTCTATAAGCCTTACCACCGGGTTTTGCTTACTATACATAATTGACATATGCCCACACTTTTATGTTCAAACTTTTTACACAAATACATGTAGAAAATTAATTTCCTTCACTTATAAGTGTTTTCATAATTAATGTAGAGATATTTAAGATTTTTATATTTTATATATACATAGTTGTACCTACATTTAACATAAGCTCTTACTATATAGTTCTACACAAATAAGTGTAATTAAATAGAGTAGTTATATTAAAAATTTTACTACACTTTATTAAGTGGGGGCAAATTCGTGCGTATAGTGGTCTGTGCTTAATATAGTGCGGTCATGTGATGTGGCTGTCCTAGTCAGCTGCTGACTGGATTGTTTTGCTGACTGGACTGTCTTTTTATTATATTAACTTTAAATTGTTGTAATTTTAATATATAAGTCCAAAATGAAAAAAATTACATCACTGTTCATCTAAATTCAAGCTCTTCAAACCAAGACCAGTGATGGATAAGTTTTGATAACTTTGAAAAAAAAACTATGTTTACATGTGTATGATGATACACCAAAATGATAATATGATTTATTAATTTTTATATTATGATTGATTAAAATTGATATTATCATTCATTAACTAATAAGTGGTGAATTAGATTACAAATTTTGAAATCGATAAAAAATCACTATTGTTTTGTAGTGTATTATTATTGGTGTATGGTGTATTTTAAACACTATGTGGTGAATCATGTATTTTTCTTATGTACCAAATATTATTTTGTGTTGTATTATTGTTTAAATTTTTTCTTTTTATATGTATACGATGATACACTAAAATCATAATATGATTCATAAATTTTGATATTATGATTCATTAAAATTGATATTATGATTCATTAACTAATAAGTGGTGAATTAGATAACAAACTTTGAAACCGATGAAAATATTGTTATTGTTGTATGGTGTATTTTAAACCTTATATGGTGAATCATGTATTTTTCTTACGTACTAAATATTGTTTTGTGTTGTATTATTATTTAAAATTGTTATTTTTATATGTTAATGATGATACACTAAAATGATGTTATGATTCATTAATTTTGATATCATGATTCATTGAAATTGGTAATATGATTCATTAACTAATAAGTGGTGAATTAGATAACAAATTTCGGAACAAATACTGAATCATTATTGTTTGGTGATGTATTATTAATGTTATATGGTGTATTTTAAACTGTATGTGGTAAATCATAAGGGTCGTTGATATATGTTGATATGTACATGTAATTAACATAAATTTTTAAACTTCTCAAAACATATTCATGTCTGGTACAATGGTGTAATTTTTTTTTTATTTTGAACTTATATTTTAATAGATACAATAATTTAAATTTAATATATCAAAAAGCAATCCAACAGCAATTGACTGGACTGCTGACTGGACTGTCTAGTCACCCATCCGCACAATGCTAGACACGGGCAACTTATACTATCTTCAGTCTGTTATTAAGTGGGGTTAAAAAAATATCATTATCTATTTTTTTTAGTGGTGTATTAGATGTGATTTTAACAAGGCCCTCAGTGAATCCGTCCGGTCTAAAACGGTTTTATTTTTTAAGGCAAAATCCGTACTTATAAAAAAAAAATCTTATATGTATAATTTTATCACCAAAATAAGAAAGAATCAAATCACTTGAATTTAGGCGGATCTAAACTACCAGATCAGGGCAGTGGTATCAATATTGTATGGTGCGGAACCAGGGTCGTAACATTTTTTGAGGGATTTCGGATCTAGGGTTTTTGAACTATCGTTGTGTATATATGAGAGAGCCAATTGTACACATGAATTAAGGAGTTTTGGTGGACGGGTCGTAACATTTTTTTGAGAGTAAATCGAAGTTGTACGCAATAATATGTTCTTGTAGAATTCCTCGAGTGTGTGGCAACGCAACGTGGCTGAGATTTCTCACATGAGAATTTTTCATTCAAACTAATAATACATTTTGAGAAGAATCTTCCGTTTGTTTTGTTTGAATTCATTTTCCGCATCAACAATAAAACTTGTTTGGTTATTATATTTTATATACCCATTTTTTTTTAAACTGAATCTGGTAGTTGATGTTAGTTGTCATCAGTTGAAGTTATACAAAAATAGAGAAACATAAGTAAGAAAAAAATAACAAATTAATATAATAATTGATAGTATATAACAAAGAAAAATGAAAAACTGATCAAATAAACTCAAATTAAAAGTAGTGGAAAAGAATGAGGCCTATACTTACTAACATTCAAGTCCATTGGAGTTTTCACGACTCACGCGAAGATGGTTGTGAACGGGAAAGAATTTCGTAACAGTAAGAGAGTCGGTGTTGTTAGAGATATGCCGGGATACAGCTGCCTCGTTGCATTTTGGGTGTTGTTCTAATGAATGTTGGGTTAGGTAAAGATGTTTCGTAGCTTATATTAGTCGATTAAGATGGAGATTATGTAAGATAAGAGAATGATTTGAGTTGTGAAAATATGGGGTCACGAGATTATTTCTTATAGTGACTTTTTGTTCCTCGATAATATGACAGTTGCCTGCAATTATATATATAAAAAAGAGCAACACAAGCAACAATATTAAACTAGACAAAAATTATCATGACATCTTGTTATAAATGAGTTGTCTCCATTCTTCTTCTTGAGTCTTATTGACAAACATATGGGTCGAAGGAAAAAGTGTTTCAGTAGTGTGCTTGTAATGTAAATGTAGCTCGTGAGTAATAATGCTAACCATATAAAACGTTGAAAGTAACAATAATAATGTCGAACTCTTTGCAAAATGCTTGTCAAATAAACAGTCCTGCTCGTCTCCTTAATTTCATTGCTTGTACGACCTTTTAGCATCCATCGATCCATCCCCTCACCACAACATTTTATCATTACTTTCATCAATCCTGTTCCTATCTTGGTATCTCCCCCATCTAACTAGGAAGGAACCAGTCAGTTTTAAATGCATACAATTCTAACTTATTGGCTATAAATAGACATCGGATGAGATAGTCGAGTTTAGAAGGTTTATGATAGTTGCACAAATACCCTTTTGGGGTTCAAAGCAAACATGAAAAGTTCTACACCTTGTAGTCGAGTTTAGAAGGTTTATGATAGTCGAGTTTATGTTTTTTTCTAAAGTATGGAACATTACTCGAGTAAGGTACAAAAGTGAAGTTTTTTTTTTAATGAATATAAAGGAGAAAGAAGCGCATTTGTATTTTATAGTATACTACATCTAATAAATGGGAGTAGTCGCTATATGTTGACGCAGCACTCCAAGTTATAAGTAGAGCACAAACGAAATAAAATGTACTTGAGAGTAACAAGAAATGACACTACTCGTGTATACACAAAAAGGTGACCAGGAGTCGATCCTTCCAACCTTCCTTTTTCGGGCAATTTATTTGTCGCTGGCTTGGTAGAAAACTCTTATCATCAACCCCCTACTCTATTCTTCTTATATCTTTCCTAAAATTAGACCCCCCCCTCCTATTGAAAAAAATCAAACTCCAGAGTGGGTTGTTCAATGGAACTGATTGGACAAAGCATTAGAAAGGCATGTACTGAGCTATGAGTGTTCTTTTATGGTGAAAAGAATCAATCATAGTTTTAGTTGGTAGCACCTGGCTGTCTTTACCCGGCTCTGAGGCATGGTCAAGCCGGTTACCTGAACTCGATGTTACTAGCCTGGGTGTTCCACAGCAAAGGTCTTTGTGTCCCAATCGGTGGTTTGTCACCCGCGTACATGCGATCATAGGAGGGAGATGGAATTAGTACTTTTAATAATATGGTTAAGGTATGACTAGTTATACCGTACCAATAATGGATGAACTTGAAATGGTCCTTATTTCCTCTACTCTAGGACATAAAAAATAAACAGACTTGAAACAGTTTATTTTTTTCTTTTCTTTTTTGAATAAAAGGTAATGATGTATTCTATAACCTGCAAATTTACAAGGGGATACATGAGGAGCCCATGTATCGGAGTTCAAAGATTTACAAAAAGGCTAGGGAAGGGATAACAAAAACTTCCCTGCACCATACCCCATTGGCATAGAGCCACCAACTCTTAAATCACCATAATAGATAGACAGGGGGAATACACAAATGAGTGGGGGGATACACTACAAAAGATGGGATACAACAAAAGTCCCCCAAAGGGGCCCAAAGGGGGATAAGGCAAAATATATCCTAGAGCGCTAGGAGCATAGCACTCTGCCTAACCAGTCAAAATCTCGAATATAGTCCTTCATCTTCGTCCAAATAAAGGCCTTCATAGTTGTTTTGATCTCCAGAGCAAGGCGGGCTGGATCTATAGCTGTGTTAGTCATGGCTCATTTGCATCTTTCGATCCAAATATGATAAACGACGCTGGCGATGGCTGCTCTCCTAACCATGTCGATCAGCCAGTTCCTCTTGCAATAGTGGTTGATCCAATTGGCACAACTGTGGAGACTTGACCTATTTGTGCGGAGCTCTAACCAGTCACAAGTATACCACCAGATCCTGCAAGAGTACCTGCACTCAAAAAATAGATGTTGGCTAGTCTCTGGAGCCTGCTCACAGAGCCAGCATCTGTTAGCTATGGAGACACCCCAAGCTTGGAGTTTGTCACAGGTTTTCAACAAATGTTAAACCAGGGATAGGGGTTGGGAGGCGTGTGGGAGATATCATTGTAGAGTAAGCTAACTCGGGTTGGGGGGGGGGGTAAGGGAGCATGAGGGAGGTGGCATCCGGAATGGAACCACATTGAGATATCCACCAGTCTCTCGTGTGAAGAATGGCTTTCCAGGACCAGGGGCATCCCCTTTAGCAACGACTGTCCAGATATTAAGTCTGGTCAGAAAGAGGTTGTGGATCCACTGGATCCAAAGGCGCTCAGGGTTATTCATGATGGAGGAGATGGTTTTAAGCATGAAGCACAAGTTCTATTTGTGTATGTCCTTAAGGCTAAGCCACCATTATATTTTTTGTCCGAAATGGTACGTACTCCAAGCCACCGTGGGGTAGCTTTAGAGTCAAGGTCACCAGACCTGAGAAATGAGCGAAAAATCTTGGTGATGATTTTAATGATATTCTTGGGAATGGAGATACAGGAGAAGCCAACTATATACCAAACAAGGTAGATTGGATGAGGGAAAGTCGACCCGCGAAGGAGAGGGATTTGCCCCCCCCCCAAAAGAGATCGTCTTATTAATATTATCAATAAGGGGATTATAGTCAGCAGGTTTGGGCTTCCTAGCTGTGATGGGGATACCCAAGTAACAAAAGGGGAACGATCCTGGATTGAAGCCCATGGTCCGGATGATGGAGTCGGCAAGGGTAGGAGTAACAGTTTGTTTTTTTTCTATCCTTAATGGACCCAAAAATGGACCGACTTTACATAGTCTTTTGTTTAAAAAACTGAGGGCAAAAACCAAGAGTTTTATGAATCTTTTATTCCTATTCCATGAAATCTGACATCTCATTAATCGAGAGGGGTAGGGTCGACTTACATCACCAAACACAACTGCTTGAGATATCTAACTCGATTGATTAAACTATTACGATATCTATTTTTGGCGATGGCAAGTACAAAAACATCACTGGACCTCTTTACGTCATTGGACATCTTATTTCATAAGAATCCTACTTCTTTTAGGATATGTACGCGATTTCCATAATCAGTGATGTAACATCTATATTTTTAAACATAAAAGAAGAGATAAAGAAACTGGGACAGTGGCTAGCTCTATGTGTAGGTAGGCAGAGAAGAGAGAGGTATGTGCTCCTAAAACGGGTTACCGGAAGAGATATTTACTCACTTCGTCCCCTACTAGAAATGATTTTTTTTATAGGGGCTATATGAGTAGCTATGTAACTATTAGTCCCACCAAGTATAACACAAGAGAGAAACACAAGATAAAATTATCACCGTAGCGTAATCTAACTAAAATTCAGCACCGTACCATCGATCCTCAAAAATTATGATGTAGCCCCATTCTTTTGTCCACTGTTCAGCTGGTTTATATACTTTTTTGATAAATGGCTGGAGAACCAGCTTACGAGGTGATACTTTGGCAAAGCCTTTCTCAACAAAAAATTTGACAACAATCAACTATCAGCTCATTCTTTTACAATCAGCTATCAGTCAATATCAGCTAATATCAGCTATCAGCTAGTAGTTATATAAACTTAAATTGTCTCTCATGTTCAACTGGTTTAATATGTTTGACTGAGTTGACCAGTTCAGCACATTCTTTTACAATCAGTTATCAGTCAATATCAGCTAGTATAAACTGTCAGCTAGATGCAAAGGAATGGGGCCGTAGTCCCCTACTAGAAATGATAAGAGGTGGTGCAAGTAAAATTAACAAAAGAGTGAAGCTAAGACTAAAACATAGAAGAAGGCTATACCTGATGTGACATGCTGTCTGATGAAGACGGGTCCGGTTGATGTAAATGTAGCCATGAATGATAATGAAGACCAATCAAACCATGCATGCGCATAATGTTGAAAATAATAATGTCGAACTCTTTGCAAGAAGCTTGTCAAATAAGCAGTCCTTGCTCGTCACCTTAATTTCATTGCCTGTTTGACCTTTTAGCATCAATCGATCCACACCCATTTATTATTACTATCATCGTGTTTCTATCTAGTATCTCCCCCCATCTAACATGGATTGGAAGGAACCAGTCAATTTGAATATATTTGGCTAAGAATAGATATCGGATGGGATGATCATGTTTGGAAGGTTTATCAAGTGTCAGTGATAGTTACACAAACACCCTTTTAGGTTCAAGGTAAAATTGAAATTGAACAAAAATAGACTTTTCCCTGAACCTGGGTAAAACTAGGAGAGTAGGCCATAGAATCATGGAAGTAAAGAGGTTTTCCTAGACGTAAACAATGTCGACCCTTTTCAGCTTTCACAATGTTACATCTACAATATGTTTACATGTCATCAATGCCCGTAATAACTACTACCTATATATAGTATATAGTAATGATGAAACATTTTAGGAAAAAAACATATAGCTTCCCTTCTAATGATTTATATCTATCCTACCCAAATAGATCAAGATAAGATGAAAGCATAGGGTTAAAAGAATCCCCCCCAAATTTTTTATTTAGTACCTCTGCATAATTATGAATAATAATAATCATACCCCAAATAGTTTGTGTACATAAAAACTATATAGTTTTGTTTTCATTCTTGATAATTCGTATTAATGTGTTTCAAAGTAGGTTGGAGCAAGATGCACCTTTGAAGAAAGATAAGATACTCTACTCACAACCGAAAAATAAATATTAACTTATTGATTCTTTGATAGAAGATAAGATCTACTTAGATGTTGTCAGCCGATCGATATAGACATAGATGAACCTTATATATCATTACCATTTATACAAAAAAGAGAAAGAAAAAAACTTTCATACGATTAAGAGTCAAAAGATATAGATAAACTTAGGATCATCTAGAAATTTCCTCTAGAATGGATGCAGATTCCAAAGTTGTAACGTATGAACCAAAATTTTGACCCAAATAACTGTTACAAATACCTACACATGTTATATACACGCATTCTGAGATGATACAGGAAAACAAAAGATTTTCACTTCTTAAGATATCCTTTTGACCTTTGTATTTGTGAAAAAATATATAGAATTTCTATGGTGATAATTTAGAATTATATTAATTTGATCAAGGTTTATGAGGATATATATGGTAAAAAAAAACATGTAGATCGATTTCTATGGGGTATGACACCTATGGAAGACAAAGAATAAGATATTTACATGTGGAAGTAGGCTAATAGAATTATTGCAGTAGTATAGGGGTGGATATATAATTAGAATTTAGAGTGCCCTATGCAAATGTGTTAGGTTTTTAGTTGTAAGGTTCATGAGACCGAATACTGAATCTACTCTTTTTCTTTAATAGGATTTCTCTATCTATCTGGGTTAAAGTTTCTTCTGATGAACCAACTCCAAGCAATTAAACACTGTATGCGAAAGCTAGCTTCATAACTCTTTCAGCCCCGATATATGAATGACCCCGATATAACTGATAAATCCGTAATACCCAGTCTCAAATTAAAATCAGAGAAGCGCATGATGATACACACACTTAGTTGAACTAGGGCTTATCTTACTTGAAACTAATTTTTGTTTCTTTTCATCATCGATCTAGAGAGGAGAATCTTAGGATCAGGTATAGGGGATGTTCTTTCGATGCTCAAGGTCGAACAGACAATGAAATTAAGATTTAACGCACAGCAAGAAATTAGGACTGCTTACTTGAAAAACACAGCATAGAGTTCGAACACACAGTGATTAACCAGCAGCACACCATCATATATCTCGTCATCTTCAACTTATATAATCTGTCTCCACACCTTCTGTATCATGTTATGTATGAATCTGCAACAAGAAAAGAAAAGAGCTCCTAACATGATATCGGCAAAGAGAGAAATATGACGGGAAAGAAAGGCGAAGTCGAGAGGTATATATAAAGCCAAAACCTTGCCAACTAGAGCAAATGGGATGGGATGGGATGGGATGGGATGAGATTAAGATCAAGTGGCGGGCTACGTGGGGGCAATTTAGTCCATATTGTAAGGTTAATAGATAAGGTCAAAAAATAGCCTACGAATATATTACTTTGATATGATAAAGTCACTGTCAATTAATGAATCTATCGCCTCCCTTTCCTTTTCTTTTGGGCACCGTACTGTCACACGCAACACAGTGCTATCACGTCGTGTTACTGTTGGGTTAATAGAAATCATAAGTCGGACGGTCCATGTTCAATTACCATATACTCTTGAATCTTAGAGCAACTACACGACAAGGCAAGATTCGTATCAGTCAGCAACCCAGACATGAGCTGCGGCAGAGTTGAATCTATCATATTTCTCCCCCTCCCTCTCTCTCTCTCTCTCTGTGTTCGACCGTAATGGCTGAAGCAGGAATGCTCCAGAATTTTAATATTTTGTGTTCTGAATTCATGTGTAATAATTTTTTAAAGAATGACAATATCAAAACTTATCAAAACTGTTTTTACCCCCAAGATAATTTTTGAATCCGCTAATATTTCTAAAGATGTTAACAGTAAGATTAACCTGTGAACCGTAATTTTCTAAAAATTAATTCAATTACCATATTCCATTTAAACCGATAAGTAGTTAACCTTTTAAAACGGTAAAAGGGGTCTAAATTACTTCATTTTTAGAGGCCAAAGTTCAAGATAAACGTGTCACTTCAACATCACACTCACAAATATCAAACATGCTCAATGTTCAATCATTCACCACAAATATTATAAAAATTTTGGGATGAAAAAGTTCTGGTGAGAGGAAATTTATCGCGCCAGCAGCTCCTGTACTTTAATAAAGTAATTAGTGATATCCACTACCCTCTGAGTGCTGTTAATCTGCCATTTCTGGGTTTGTACTGGGGAAGTCTGCAATTTGGGGGGAAGGCAGAAACGTCGTCTGCAATTAGGGCTGCTTGCCATTAGGAAGCTGAATATTGTTTCTGGACTTTGGAGGATGGAAGCAGTAACTAAAGGATGTTGATTTCGGGGATGGGTTGATCGTTGCATGTACACGATTGAAGCCTGGCAAAGATTGGCAGACTATTGCGGTAGCATTCAATTATGGCTTGCAAGAGAAAGAAGCCGAGCAGTGGCCTTCCTTTTCTCTAATTGCCGCCTTGCAAGTGTCTCTTTGATTCAAAGGAGACACTATATGTAATGTCGCGGGTATATAGAACTATATACATGACATATAACATACATGTATAGCTGAAAGATTGCTTGTAGCAGTCTGTCTGAAATAATAGCTCGAAGCGTGATGCAGGCTTGATGTCTGCTACTGTTGCGCAGGAATACTGGGGAAATCGTGGGATGTATGCGCATGTGGACAGAAAGTGGGATGAGGCAGCAAAATTATCAAGATAGAAATCCTGAAACTGTGGAATGGTGGGGATCAAGATACTTATGTCTGTTTTCATTGGCACCGTTGGACGATATGAAGACCTGCTTGCAACAACAGATGGGCTTTTCATTTTATTTCTCTGATTACAGATAGTTAACTGTTAATTTCTACTATGATGTGGTTTCTGTCTGTTTAAGGTTTTGTATTGTATGACCATGTATGTCTTTGGGAGTCTGTTCTGGCTAGGAATTTTCCTAGCTGTTTTACACCACACACTGGTGTCTATGCTACATCTGTAGCCCCTGATTAACAGCAGTTAACCAATACATAAAAATCTCATACGGTAATCAACACCTTTATCGTCAAAATTAGATGGTCCGGCTAACTTGCCTAAACAACTAGTTCGGTTAACCACTATGACAGTTCGGTATAGCCGATTGGTACCGCAGTGGAGAGGAGTCATACATATTTTATAAAGGGGTGGAATTTTTAAAAATAATACTTCCTCTATCCTGAATTGACGTCATGTTTATTATTTTGATATGTCATTTGACTTCAATATTTAATATATAAGATAAAATGATTTTAAAATTTTAACTTTTGCATATGATTTTTTACTGATAAACTATATATTACAAAATTTAGTTTTATAAAATTATTTTATCTTATATGCTTAATATTGAAATGATAAAACGTGTCATAAAACAAACAAAACGGTCAATTCAGGACGGAGGGGTATTTATTAATGTTTACAAATAAAAAATTTATATAAATTTAACATAAGTTAAAAAATATTCATAACTACAAATCAACAGTTGAAATAATTATATATATATAAAAAATTATAATATTAGTAAAATTAAATTACAATCTATATACGTTGTTTCATGTTTTTTATTACAAAGGTTTAAAAATGTTGTGTAACCTAAATTAACAATATTTCTAAACTAGTTTATATTCTAAAAAAATTTGCTAAAAAATATGTGGATAAATCTAATTTTAAGTAAATTTGTAAAGATTCTAATAAAAAAAGCTAATAACACTGGCTTTTTGAATAAGTGGGATAATAATAGGTTTTATGGTTTTACTATAGACTAAATTGCTATAATAAATATATTAAGAGTTTTTATCATCCAAAATACACTAAAAATGATTTTTATCAAAACAAGTATTGTATATTAATAGTAAAAAAACAAAATACTATCATTGATATCATGAAGATATTTTGTAAAGCATCGAGGGAACAAAAATCTAAAAAATAAATAAACTATATAATAAAAATAATCTTAAACTAAAGCAAATATATATATCCGAAGAGTTCCCCATCTCTGCCACTGCCGAAAAAAACTCGCATCGGTTCATCTTTTAGACTTATAGATTATAATTTCAGGTCGGATTGGTTAAGTTTTTGGGGTTTTATCGCTTTTGTTGGGTCTAAATACTAGTGTCTTCATAAACATCACTATACTCTATTCAATTCCTACCCTGCCCCGCCTAAGGTCAGCCTGTTCTATAATGATGTCTCCAATCATTCCCAGATCTTCCAATGGTACAATGTTTGCGGGAAAAAGTGGTCCATCCCCAAAGCCAAATTTATCTTATGGATAACCCTGAAAGGTAAACTTAAAACCTGTGATAAGCTCCAATCTTGGGGCATATGTCTTGCTAACATATGCTGGCTCTGTGAGCGTGCTCAAGAGACAAGCAACTATTTTTTTTCATTGCAGGTACTCTTATAGGGTTTGGTGGACTATCTGTGACTGGCTGGGACTTCCTATTAACCAAAGAAGCCTTCGTAGCTGTGCGGCTTGGATCATCTGCTATTGCAAAGACCGTCGCCCGATTGATCTAGTAAAAAGATCAGTTGTCGCCAATGTTGTCCATCATATCTGGATAGAAAGATGCAAGCGAGCTATGACCAACCAAACCAGAGACCCCACTCTCATTATCTCTGACATCAAAGCTGCAATTAAAGCTACAATTTAGACTAAGATGTATCGACCCAGCGTAGACTTTGAGTGGCTTGATAGGGTACTATGCTCCTAGGATTGTTGTGATTGCATATTATTTTTGGTCGGGTTCTTTTTTGTCAGCTCTATGTTGTTTTAGTTTAGTACCAGGGGTTTATTTTGCCAGCGCGCGATGCTGTTTTTGTTCACTACTTAGGGTTTTTTTTTGTATATCCATTATCCCCTAGGGGTGATGCCCCATTTAGATATCAAATATATAGGACTTCTATGTATCTAACACTACCAAATCAAATTCATCTATATATATATACATCTCTTTAGTTCAAAAAAACATCACTATACTCTTTGGTAAGATCTTTCAAACATCCCTTGGTCTGTAAAACTGAGGGTTACTTATCTCCCCCCATTCCTTGGAGGTTTATCTGCACCAAAAAGAAAGCATAATGGTCCAGAGTAAAAAAAAATTATCAACGGAGGGAACCGTTGTTTCATTCACAATACCCTTTGGTTCATTACCCACAATCACGTGAGGCTTTAGTTTCAATGGAATCTCGTGAGCCGTTGAGTTATACTCTGGGATCACTCTAAAACAAGTGTCAAACTCCTCTCTCAAGACATTGATCTTTCCAATTGTTGCCGCTTTGCAAGCATTTTTAAGAGACCACCATGCATCTTTTCTTGTTTTGTAGGCTTATTGGTTATCAACGGGGGTTGGCCTGAGATTGTTACCGACAGATTCATTCTTCTTAGTGAGCAATGATGAGCCAAACTCAACCAATTCTTATTAGTTGAATTCTTTCCTCTTCAACGAGGGCACCATTTTCTCTCTTTTTCTTCCCTTTTTCAGTGAGGGTACCGTTTTCACTTTTTGCCTTTAGGGTTCTTCTGCTATCATGATTGCATTATCTGATGCTTGTTGCTTCCATGCGTTGTTTTCTTTGGTTTTGTGTTTTAGTAAACTGCCCTATAGATGGTGGTATATTTAGTTCTAGCTATTGGTGGTATGAGCAATCTGACGAGGTTTCTGGGTATTCGGTGATGAAGTTAAAGGCGGTGCCAACATCCCTCTCCTTGCATGTTGTCGGTTGATTCCATAATTATTATGGTAAGGGTGCATTTTTATCATCTTTTGTCGATGGACTTCATCATGCATAGCTACATCATTGGTGTCACTTTACGGAGCTTGATTGACCAATCTGATCAGGACATAATGATTCTGCTGCATATGGTAAGTGTTGGTGACCCATGCTGGTAGTATGGAAAGTAGAGAAGTGTTTGCAAATCAAACTAAAATGATACATGCTAGAAGATGGAGGAGCACAGTTCTAAAATTAAGCATAGAGACGGGGGATATGGGCGATTACCACCTAATCTCTTGTTTGTGTTTTAGGGATGCTGCTCTAGTTACCGATCTAGAAGTGATGATGGGAGAGGGGATCAATCAGGGTTCGTTCTTGTCAAGGACAGTGCTACTTCATCATTCGCATCCTCTAGCTAGACGAGGGATAGTTTTGGTTGCCGTTTTGGAGTTGACGATGCGGGTTTTTCTCAATCTAGGTGGGGGCGGGTTTGTGGGGAATAACGGGAATACAAAATTTGGCAACAGGGAATTGACGGTGGGACGCGGTGTATCTCAAGCAGGTAGATAATACGGGGTTGTTTTTTGGGTTCAGGAGGAAGGAAAAGTAGGTTCCATCAAAGACCTCGATGTTGATGCTCAAATGGTATTGATAATGTGCTATATATGTGGGAAACGATGAGATGTTGGATCATGCACTACCCACTTTTGGGTAGGGTAGGCATTTATCGCCTAGGGATTTTGTAGCCTGAAGAGCTAGCATCATTTTCACAAGATGTTTATCAGATAAAGACAGTTGGTCATCTAGCTTTGGTCTTTGTCATCTGGTTTGGTTTAGGGTAGGAGGTTTGGATGTTGGTAGTGTTTGTAACTGATGCTTAATAGTTATTATATGTTGGTTGGCTTTCGAAACCAATTCTTATTGCCTTCAACTCAAACATCAAGTTGATTACCATTAAGTCTCTTATATATATATATATGAACTACTTCTTATTGTTATTGTAAGTATGCTATTGTTCTAACTCCATGGTTTCATTTTATGGTAGACTTTAATGCGTTTTGTACATCTAATTTAGATTTATACATACATACCCTTGTCCGCTTATGTATCAAGCAAGTTAGCTACTTTTGTGTGAACATAAACCCTGGCGGCCCACACAACACTCCCAAGTTAAGCGGAAGTGATGAATGTCCTTTGGTCAGGTCAGGTGTTTTTGCATGCCTATGACCAAAGGGATCGCTCCAGATAAATGGGAAGGAGGGGAGGACCATGTAATTGTCTCTGTTGAAAAAATGGCGGGACCAACAAAAAAAAGTGAACTAAATGGGACCAAACAGTGACTAACTATAGGTAGGGGGCTGTGCAGAGCACAGCAGAGCATAAAGTTATCCGGGTTGCATATTAAAAAATGTTAAAATACGCATGAAAGCATGTAGGTCAGTCAGAGACATACCGTGATGTCATAGTGTTACGACTGACGGGCAGGCGCGTTGACCTTGAGGGGTTCCAATTTTCGACCTGCGGAGAATATAGTACAATATAATGTTATGTGCTGCTCATATATACATGTGTGATGCTGACATTTTGCTACAACATATAGGAAATTAAATAGGGGAAGAGGGGTTACTAGCTATACAGTTCTATTTATATAGCTACCGTATGGAAAAGTAAGATATGTGTAAATGCATGGCCAAACGTTACGTACCTACCCTTCTTAAATCAGTAATAAAGTGAGTTTTGTAGTGAGAAATCATAGATCCTCAACTACCCACATCCTTTCTATTGTTTTTATGTCAATAAACTATATATTATCTAGGTCTAATTGTAAAAAGAAGGTAGTAGATTATACATAATGTCATATTATATTCTTGCCTTTTACTTTAAAAAATATACAATCCAGTTTCTTATTCTCCTATCCTATATCTGCATACCCACATATATATATATACCTTACACATGGATAGTAGTGTATATGCGTGAATCCATGGGTAACATAGGGTGGAGCCACATTTTAATGATTGTGGCACTTTTAAAACATTAGAGGGGTCTCATTACTCAAGTTAGCTTATTATATGTTTTTTTTATCTTTTCATCAATTGGGGGAGCCACGGTCACCCAATTGATAACCTAGTTCCACATATCATCTACTCTAGATGTAAGGTTCCATATTTTTGTCAGCTGAAATCAGAAAAAATAGAGGAAAAAAAATAATTGATATGATAATTGATTTATGTGATATATAGAAAGAATAAACTAGCTGATCTAATAACGTTTAAATAAATGTAATAAAAGAATGGGGCCTTAGTTGTTGCATCTATAAGACAGAGGGCAATAGCCCATGCATAGCTGGAAGAATTGAGGAAGCATGCATGTCGATGATAGTATAATTCCAATTCAATTTATAAAAGGAAAATACTGAAGAGATGAAAATTTTAGAAGTTGATTAATTGAAAATGAAAAATTCAAAACTCTAAAATTTATAAACTGATTCCAGCGGGGCCTTAATCTGTATACATGGATGTCTATCGAATAGATTCAAATATTAATTGATACGTACTATGTTTTGTTGAGTTTTAATAAGGTATAAAGCATTCTATTAGTTAGTTTCAATGGTATGATGAAGAAAATAGGGACGGAAGGTTAGAGATTCTCTTTCTTATCTTGGTGGATTTTTCTTAGGGTTGGTTTTTGGGATTGTGTACGCTGTTGTTTACTTTTCTTTTTTTTTGAGGGGTTCTGTCTTGTTTGGTCTTTGAGTTCTGAGATCTTTTGTTTTATGATTGTCTTGGTTGGAACGATCAGGTTGGCTTGTAAGTTTGTATTTGGATGTGGTGGGGTACTCTTTCCCCTTAGCTTTTTCCTAGTGAGTTTTGATTATGGAGGTTTTAATGAAGTCCGATCTCAATCCATCCGCTTGATTTTTCAATATTATGGCTATAGCCCAAATTATAAAAAAATTAATTAAACGAATTACCCTGGAGTAGTCTTCAACTAGAATTAAGTTAATTCTAGCTAGTGATCTCTGATTAGTGTGTGCATTCGTATTTCTTGAGCTACAGCTGTAGTGTTTAGGTGGTTAAAAATGAAGATAGAAATTAACATCGTGTTGTATGGACTACTACATCTTCGAAAATTAATGTAAACTTAATCAACCGTGCATATTTAATTTGTTAGTCCAGGTCTGCCAACAATAGATGATAAGGAAATATAGAAACCTATATATATTTATCTAGTTTTGAAATAAGTAATTAGTCTATATTATCCTGTATCAGTTATTAGCTACCGGCTTTCAAAATTTATACTCCCTCTGTCCTGAATTGACCGTCCTGTTTGTTTTATGGCACGTTTTTCCACTTCAATATTAAGCATATAAAATAAAATAATTTTATAAAACTAAATTTTATAACATATAGTTTATCATGTAAGGAATCTTATACAAAACTTAAAATTTCAAAATTAATTTATCTTATATATTAAAAATTGAAGTCAAATGACATGTCCAAATAGTAAACAGGACAATCAATTCAGGACGGAGGGAGTATGTTAGAAAAGAAAAAAAGTTATATAAATATCAATTGACTTTGATTGTTTTGGTCGCCAAATTGGGTAAGATCGATCTTTAACTGTTGACATTACCAACGATAGTTGACTGATCTAGTAAAGTACAAACTTGTTTTTTTTTTTTTCATCAGCGGACTATATAAATAGCAAAAGTGGTTTATACAGCTTAGGATTTCTCCTAGCCAAATACAAAAAAGAACAAAAAAAGTAAACATGTTTGAAGGGTTAACCAAGGATGTGGTGTGTTGAATTTGTGATATTAGTTTCAGTCCCTACTATACTACCACATGGTCCACACCTAACATCATGTGAGATACAGATCCAACAGCTTCTGCAAGTCTTTGACTTTATTATTGTCTTTTTGTATCCCTCCTAAATCCATGGGAACTCACTCAGAATGAAGAAAGCAACAAAAAAAAAAAACACAATCAAATTAAAATAACACACAAAACCCGATTTAGCTATCAATCATAGGTTAATTTTACGATGCTATTTTGTTTGGTAATTGATTTGGGTTAATTTCCTGACTCCTTTTAGAATTAGGGCAGATTTTAATATCCTGAGCGTGGACAAAGAAAGGCATGCGAGAGGCTATCGAAAAAAGAAGTAGCTAGAAGGAAGAAGTATACTTCACAATTAATCAAAAAAAAAAAAAAAAGAGAGTGACTGGAGATCGGATGCAGATGACTATATCGATTTAGACAGACAAAAAAAAAAAAAAACAGTGAGAGTTATATATATACCGGCCGAATGATCGACAGTAGCTCCCGCCCGCGCGTATTCCTGATCACTGAGTGACAGTTGCTGTTTGTTTTGGTAATAAGAGAAAGTTCTAATAGTTAGCTTTCGTGGAGATTTTATAAATGGGAGAAGAGATGGGAAGAGTGCTCGAGGCAGCTGGCTATATAAAATAACTTGCCTTGGGGCGGGGCACTTTACGTGCTTCGTTCTGGATGGTTGGAGAGGTTGGGAGAAGAACACGTGACAAACACATGAGAAGTTGGGATTCTTTTCTTTTTTGACTCACAGGTGACTGACATACTGCACACCCGCACGCATTTCCTTCTGGATTTACAACGGTTTCCCTACTCCTCTCCTCCTACCCACAACAATAGCTCAGCAACAACACCAACAACAACACTAAATATCCTAAACCCAGCTACAACGGCTCGCTCCCTTAGGTCTACAACAAGACGTACGAACAGAGGCCTATCCCATTCGATTTTAGCTTGTATACGACGTCGTCGTTCTGTTCTGAATCGAAGAATGATGATGAATCAGCTTCTACCGACGTCATTTTTTTACTCGGGGATGACGTTAAATTGTGCATTTCAAATAGCAGATGTATGTGCTGTTTCTGATACAAGTAAAACAAGATTCGGAAGAGTATACGACGACGTTCTGTTCTGAATCGAAGATGATGAATCAGCTTCTACCCACGTCATTTTTTTACTCGGGGATGACGTTAAATTGTGCATATCAAATATCAGATGTACGTGCTGTCTCTGATAGAAGTGATGATGGCAATGGGTCAGGTTTGGGTTGGTGGACCATCACCCGCATCCGTCACCCGTCTTTACCCGTTCCACCTGTACCCTACCCGTCACCCGTTACGTATCACCCATCATCCGTTTTATCCGTCGTCCGCGGGTGAAGCAGGTGAACCCGTTTACCCGTTTGTTTTTCTTTTTCCTTGATCGCCAGTTAGGTTTGTAAATTACTGTGAGTTGAGAGAAAATAGAGGTGCAAAGCATGTATGTTCTATGTACAGTGGTTAGGGTTGCAAATTTTACTTTAGAGAAAAGAATGAAATATTGCATAAAGCATGTACATTCCATGTTTGCCAAGTATGGTTGCAAAATTACCATGATGAAGAGAGAAAATAGAGACGCAGAGCATGTATGTTCAATGATCGTCGGTTAGGATTGTGACATTACCTTTAGTGAAGAGAATGAAAAAACTTCTCAAAGCATGTAAGTTATTTGTTTTTCAATTAGGGTGTCAAAATTACCGAGAGTGAAGAAAGAATATAAAGACACAGAGCATCTATGTTCCATGTTTTCCAGTTAGGGTTGCAATTACCTTCAGTGAAGATAATTAAAAACTACGCAGAGCAAGTATGTTAGGGTTGTAAAATTACCGAGAGTGGTGAGAATAAAGAATGCGCGCAGTCACCTAGAGCATGAATGTCCTTATTCACTAGTAGGGTTAAAAAATTGTGAGTGAGGGAGAATGAATAATAAGTAACAATATATATAAAATCTATGCGGGTGAACAGGTTGGGTGACGGGAGAATAAAGAATGGCGCAGTCACCTAGAGCATGAATGTTCCTTGTTCACCCGTCACCCGACCCGCACCTGTACCCATTCCACCTGTCATCCATTTTTCACCCGTTTTATGCAGGGTTTTCACCCGGTTTAGTGAGTCAGATGACCAGGTGAAATGGGTAACCATGGACCTATTATCAGTAAAACAAGATTCGGAAGGAAGGAAGATAGATTTCAATGGGCCCGCGCCGTGCCATTTCTCAATTACTCGCACAAAAATTCAAAGAGTACTATTTTATTTATATTTTTCTTTCAAATATAGTGTCGCTTTACCTTTCAATTGGATGGTAACGGACTAGAATGGAGAACTTGCTTAACTAAACACAATGGCGGACTGAAAGTGTGGTCCACAGGGTATGGACCCATAGCTTTTCCAAGTCTAATACTCCTTATTCACTAAATGAAATTAGGAAGAAGAAATCTTACTTTTTTTTTACGATGTCAAGTAAAAATGTGTGAGAAAACAAAATTAGAGATAAGAGAGGAAAGTAAATTGTAAAAGTAAAATGGTAATTATATATATATCGTAAAAAAGTAACCAAGTTCAAAAATCATGATGTCAAATTCTATCATAGAGCACCATGATTCCCGTGTACCTACGAAAAAAATAGTTGATGGGGATCCGATATATTTTAAAGTATTTTCTATTTTTGTTTTAAAGTTTTCGAAAACAGATTTATCTTTTATTTATCAGAAAGAGAACATATTATTTATATATTAGGATTGTTCAAACAATCCTGACGTAGCAGATGAGTACAAGTCGCAGAGAGGGTTGATCACCTCAACACACCCCATATTACAAGATAAGGCCATTTTGGCCATAGCATCAGCCACTAAATTTGCTTCTCTCCTTACTATTAGAAATATACAAGACCGAAACCAAGCAGATATCTCTCTACAGGCGTTAACAAGACTCTCCAAGGGATGAGTACCCGAAATGCCATTCCTAATCAGAGACACAGCCTCAACAGAATCAGACTCTATAATAATCTGCTGGAAATTCTTGTCCTTGGCCAAACTTAAACCATCATAAATACCCCAGATTTCAGATTCTACTACCTCAGTTTCTCCGAACAAATGTGTAAAGCCAAAGAGCCATTTACCTTCGTGATTACGTCCAACTCCACCAGCCGCAGCATACCCATTGGAGGAGACAGCAGCATCGGTGTTAATCTTGATAAGATTATGAGCAGGGGGTTCCCATCTCCTCACTGTATCGGAATGAGGACTGAACTCACTTAACCGGTCTGCTATGTTAGGCAAAATAAGATAATCCCGAATCTTACTCTCCACCAACTGGAAAGGGAGCTCATAAACACAGCTGGAATACCCTCATGGAATTTTCTGTTTCTCCAAAACCAAAAGGTATGGCAGGTTATTGCAAATACCTACATCCACGAAGCCTCCCCAACCTTGGACTCTGACTCTTGCACTGCAGATTAACAGCAAACCACTCCCGGAGAGAGTATTGAACACTGCTAAATTGAATCTGAAAATGTCTTTGCAAAGAATCCCAGATTTCCTTACTGGTCCTGCAGGTTTTGAGGACATGGGTTGTGTCTTCAATCTCCTGCAAGCTTCACATTTGTCATCTCTTGTAAGGCCTCTAATAAAGAGCAAACGCTTTGTTTTCAGACCGTCCATTGCTGCAAACCAGAGGAAGGTTTTGATTCTCTCTGGGACTTTCAGCCTCCAAATAAACTTCCAGAATCTGTCCTCCAAACCAGGCTGGGTACACAGCTTATAAGCAGAAGCAACGGTAAGGGAACCCGACTTTTCTTTGGACCAGATAATAGAGTCAACCGAATTCTCATCAAAATAGCCTTAGAGGCTAGGGTATTCAGAAATCTTGGGGGCAAAATGTTTTCCAGAAGTTCCCACCTCCAACCTCTTCCTGGTTCCCACATCTGATCAACTGTGGCCTCGCAATTCAGGCTAGGACTGGGACTGCAGACATCCAGAAGAGGAGCGTCAGTTAACCATTTATCCTTCCAAAACAGAATGTTCTTCCCGTTTTAGTTTCCATCGGGCACCCTTCTCTATAATGTTTGTACTATCAAGGATATTCCTCCACGTGTTAGAGGAATTATTCCTATCCGATCCAGCATATTTACTGATCATAAGCTTAGCCCAAACCTTGTCCTGGTTGTTAAGCAGTCTCGAACTCAGCTTTGCAAGACAGGCCTTATTCATAGAAGAAGAAATCCTCAGGCCAAGGCCGCCTCTTCCTTAGGTCTGCATATTCTGTTCCAGGAAATAGTATGCAGCTTCCTCTCGTTCTCCTTGTGACCCCAAAGAAAACTCCTGCTCAATTTATCAATCTTTAGACAAGTAGAATTAGGAACTTTCTGAGACATCATACTAAAGATAGGTATAGAATTTAACACAGATTTAATTAAAGTCAAACTGCCAGCAACAGATAAAGATTTGGCATTCCAGCCATTAAGTCTTTGTGGATATATACCGACAAGATTATCAAAATGGTTAGCCTGCAATCTCCCCTGGATCAGATTTAACCCCAGATATTTTCCCAGGTTGTCTGCCACAGGAATACTCAATATTCTACTTAATTCTAATTTCCTTACAGCAGAAACATTTTTAGAAAACAGAAGTTTCGATTTATCCCGGCTAATCTGCTCTCCAGAAGCCAAACAAAAATCCCTCAGAATATTCATCATAGACAAGACATTCGAATTAGATGCAGTCCCCATCATGATCAAATCATCCGCAAAGAAAATATGAGATAATTTAGGACCATTTCTGCTCACTTTGATCGGAATCCAGTGCTTAGTCTCTATGGCCCTATCAATCAGATGGGATAGTCTCTCCATACAGAGAACGAAAAATAGGGGGATATAGGGTCCCCTTGTCTAATGCCCCTAGAGGGATAAAATTTATCAGACTGACCACCATTCCATAGTACTCTCATAGAGGGGGTTTCAATGCAGAACATAATAAGATTGACAAAACTGCTAGGGAGATTCAAACATTGGAGAGTATTTCGGATAAAAGTCTAGGATAACTTATCATAGGCTTTCTCAAGATCGATTTTCATGACCACCCAGCCATCTTTACATTTAGTTTTCCCCATGGAATAAATGACCTCTTGCATAATAGAGTCAAGGAATAACTCCCTGATCACACCGCGGAGTAGCATCCACAAGCACAGTATCCTGAGAATCTGAATCTTCAAGGTTTGTAGGATGAAAGGTCGAAGCCAAAATCCTAGCAGGGTTTGATGAAAGCTCAGGCGAATCGGCCACTCTACCAGCCTCGTCAAGCTACGCAGCTACTGAATGCCATGCGTGGAACCATCATGGGTAGCAAGGGCATTACTAGAATCCCCAGCCTGTCTCCTTCGTGACGCAGACAGATTCTCTTGGTCTATCTGAATAAAAGCTTCAAAAGAGTTGCTACCTGCAGGAATCGGAACTTCTTTTCCAGAAGCTTTAGGCTTCAGACGTTGGTGGGCTTTTCCATCCCCCCTTGTCTTACCATCAACAGCAAGGTCTTTCTTCTCGGGACCTTTCTTCCTTCGGGTCACCTTCATCCAGGGACCAAAGCTGTCTTTTTCCTGAGGTTTCTCTTCAGCCGGTTTTTGAACCATCTTGTATCCCCATCATTAACCCTAGCACTGGTGTCTTCAACCAAGGGACAAACATGTTTCTGGTGACCAAATCGACCACAAAGAAAACACAACTGGTGAATACCTTCGTAGACAATCCTCTGAGTCTCCTTTCTGAACAGAAATTTCCCGATCAAAGGCTTCGCCAAGTCGATACTAACACAAACCCGCCCATTAAATGCAAAACCCAGACTAGACCGCATCAACTCAATCTTTCTAACTCTACCCACCAAACTTCCGATCGACGAGAGAACAGCTTCTTCTAGATACTCCACTTTAAGATCTGGGAATCGGATCCATACACCCAGGTTCTTTAACGCTTCCGATTGGACGTCAAAATCCTTACTCCACCGCCTGACAGTGAGGTAGTGATCGGAGACCATCCAAGGACCCCCATAGAGAACATATTTCCTATCCTCTAAGCTTTCGACCATGATCGGAAATAACCATTACCTAACGGGAAAATATCAAACCTCCCTTTAATCCGCCATCTCTAGCTAAGTCTTTCATACATGATATGCGTCGGGAAACTCTTTCCCAGGAGCTTAACGATGATTGCCTTCTTCCACTTGTTGCTAATAATCTTCAAAACATTCTTGGGAAGACTGATTCTTGGACAAAGGGGATCATCATCCATCCCTTCCTCTTCTATTTCCACATCCGACATATCGTCTCAAAGTGGCTAGCCTCGTCTTTCACATCTTCTTTCTCGACAATATCTCGATAGGAGGTAAGAAGTCTTCTATCGGTACCACCGGGAATACTCCGTTCCCTCGCAACCACGTTTTTCCTTTGGACTTCCCGGAATCGGAGAATTTTCCTCTTCTTAATAGCTTTCGCTGGTTCTTTATCCAATTTGGAAGCTTGGAACTCCATGAAAACGAAAATCCAAAAATAGCAAAGAAACACCGGGGCGAGAAGGAGAAGATACTCTGAATTAGATTCTGTACAGCGCAAAGAACTAGTCGGAGAAGACAGGACGGCCGTCGGCGAAGATAACACCAGATTGGGGAATTCGCCGAGATGGCGAAAAACCCTAACACAAGGTACTTTTATAAAAGTCATAAAATGTCACTACATTTTTATAAAAGTCATAAAATGTCCTAAAATAATAAGAAAGTCATAAAATGTCACTACATTTTTATAAAAGTCCATGAAATGTCACTATAGTCATTAACCAAAAGGAAAAAAAGACAAATATACCCCTAATAATTAACAAAGTATTTTAAAGATCACAATATGTCTCTAAATGTTATAACATTCACAAAAAATACAAAATGGTGTGTAAAACTATTAAAAATATAAAAAAAATAAAATTTTGAAATATCATAAAATTTAAAAATAGTAAATATTTTACAGATTTTTTTTTAAATTATCCAATACCATACAAAAGAATATAGATTTTTAAATACATAATTTATATAAATTTTCCACCAATTTGGTCACTGGTGTTCACTAGGAGTTCTTGGTTGATTATTCGCTTAATGCGAGTCTCAATATGGACAACTTCAAGGCAGTGAGGGATTGTATTCATGTCAGTTTCCATCCCCAGAACATGTCCAAAAGTGCTTGCAACCGCATGGATGTTGGTCTTGCATCAAGCATGGATTGGGAAGCCCCGAAGAGCGATGCACATTACTCGGTAGTCATCTTGGTTTGTGATTCCATTTTCTTATGTCCTAAGCAAGATCACTTCTTGGTTTACTTGCCATGAAGGAGATAAGAGTGTTTTGTGATTTAAAAACTGCAATGAACTTGTGCTTTGAGAGTGTGACCACATTTTTGATGCCTTTTGCCTATAACCTAAGACAGGACTGGATCTCTTCCAGGTTTGCTTGGATACGGGATAAGATTGTGACACTTTTGTCAAGCTTTTCCAGCATGTTTCTGGATTCGTGTATGGGTATCACATAGGGGGAGATTTGCTTTGGTTAGTGGCCTATCGTCCCCTTGCTTTTTGAGTATGAACTTTCCCTCTTTTCCTAGACTCCCGGTGTTGGTATTGTTCTTCGCGGTCTCCATGCTTTGTCCTTGGAGTGGGATGTGGACTCGCATTGTGCTTTGATTTTTAAACTGTTATGAGGTTTCCATGCATCCAGTGTTTGCCCATTACAGGCTTCGGTCGCTTTTCTGGCTTCAAAGTTGTTTTGGTACTCAACAAATGCGTATCTTGTTTTGGAGACCATGCATGGTGTTTTTGGTGTGTGGACACCAACGATTGTACTATAAGGTGAGAAGGTTTTCCAGATTGTGCTGATTCTTGTTTTGGGGTTGAGACACAATCGATGAAAACTGTTGTTACTATCTCTGAATGATGCCATGATTTGAGGCTTGGGTTGAGATGCTGAAAATTTCAGGTGTGGAGTGGAGGCAGGAGGAAAGAGTATGTTCGGGGAGAGACTTTGTGTCATCGGTAGGGTTTAGCAGGTGTGACTAGCGGAGGAGCATAAGTGGTTTTCATGGTGGTTATGGTGGTGGTTTTTGGGGGGGGGGGGGGATGCGAGAGGTTTTTGTGGGGGAAAAAGAGAAGAGAGGAGGGAGCCATTACGTTAACCTTTTTGGAACTTGGTGCTCAGAGGCTCAAGGTAGTATTCATCATGTGGATCTCCCCACCACCTACCTATTATGGCAAGCGCCGACTATGAAATCACGTATGATATTTCCCTTCTTTCTTACTATCTCCACTCTAATCCTTTTATAAAGTCAGACGCCTACTTGTGTACAACGGTTGTGAATCTTGGCTCCTAGTCGGTCTTAGTTGATCTTAAGTTTGTATTTATGTTTTTGACTTGTTATGAATGATCATATGTTGTTTTTTTAAATGATTGAGGTTGGGACTTTTTCACTAAAATTTGCCCAATACTATTCGAGGGACGAGGAGGAGGAGGATTCAGGAGAAGTAATAACTTGTACATTTTCCATTTGTAAGTCAAATTAAAACCCTAATAATTAAGAAAAGAAAAAATTCACGAGATACCACTAAAAAACTTTCTAATTCACAAAATACCATGGTTTTTAAAAAGTTTTCAGATACCACAAAAAAACTTTCAAAATTCAAGGGATACCACAATTCAGTAACAAACATTAAATCGTCTGTTAACTGATATGGCGAAAAGACACATTTGCCCTTGGGTCTCTAACGTTCAACACGCCGCGTTGAACCCTAATTTCATTCCGATTACGTCCAACCCTAATTTCATTCCGACACAGAAAATCCCAGGATCAATCTCGTTCATTTCACATCTGTAATCCCAGAAATTCAAACCCTAATTTTGTCCTAAAATTATGAATTACAACCCAGAATCTCAAACCCTAATTCTGCCCCAAATTGCGAATCGCAACCCAGAATCTCAAGCCCTATTCATGCCCCCTTTTTTGAAATCGATACTACTTTGATCCCTAATTCCCGAAATTGATATTCAAATTTGGATCTTTAATCCCATCCCCCTTTCGAATTGAAACCCTAAAACCCAAAACTTTGAAACCTAATCCCGTCCTCATTTCGAAATCTGCACCCAAAACTTCAAACACTACTGCGATGAGTAGAGCGCATGGGTTGACTGATCTACTTTTACGAAGAAGTTTCAGTTTACAAAATACCACATTAACTTTGTAGTTCATGAGATACCACCCAAAAAAATTAAATTCACATGATACCACAAAAAAGCGGTCAGAATCTTCCAACAGCTATATTTTAATGACTTTTTCTCTCACCTATTCTAATGGTTACTTTTGTCAATTCTAGCCCTATTTAAGCCATTCAAGTGGTTGTATCTATGTAGAAACACTCATGGCGTCATCAAACACCTCCCAAATATTGTTTACAACACAAATCAAATAATTCTTTCAAACCATTCATTGCGCAGTGTGGTTTACCTATAGAGTTGAACGTTTCATATAGTTAAAAATATGTGGGGAGAGCTTACTACAATTGTTGGGAGTGTGACTTCTTCCTATAGTGGGCACCAACTATGCAAGATAGATATGGTACTCAGTCTAGAAGAAATGCTAGATTTTCAACATCATACTCCAACAACTCCAACAACCAGAACCAGCATTCCAATGCTTTTTCTGCCCAATCTCACTCTCCACCACAACAAGGACTGATGACAGAATCAATATTGGCCAACATGCGAGAGGAGATAAAAAAGGAACTAAAAGAATATGTAAAAGCTAACATAAAACGGTGTTGTTTTGCCTTTGTAATTTTTATGGCAGCAGTAATATGCATTCAAAAGATGTAGTGCAATGTTTATAGATTGCCAGCAACAAGTTAATCTTTAAGGATTATGCAGCAATGTAATGTAAGGAGTTTCATTAGCAATGTAATAAAATATGAGACTTTTCATTGCAGCACAAGTGCTTAAAATATGAGATTTTCATTAAATGGCAACAAATTGCACCAGATTCACAAAAGTTGTCCAAAACAAAAAGAAGTACCATTTCTTCAAAAAAACCAACAAGGTACCCATACCCATACTACCAAATACGAAAGCTATACTAATAAAAGGTACCCATTTATCCCAAAACAAAAAAGGGTACCCATACCCATATTTCTAAACACATAAGTTGTACCAAAAAGGTGTATCTACACCTTAGCTTTCAGTTATCCAAAAAATTACCTAAGTTGTCCAAAATCCCCAAAACACAACAAAAATAGTACCAACACATACTTGTAAGACTTCATTGTCCACCCTTGTTGACTCTTCATTTATTTCTTCCTTCTTTAGATGCACTGGTGGATGAACCAGCAACACTTGTTTCAGCCACTTCAACCCTTTTTTCCTTAGCAGTTGGACCCCATTTGCAATTCCTCTGGTTATGTCCATACGACTTGCATTTAGTACACTTAATTGCTCTTCGCTTCCCCTTGTGTTTTTTGTTTTCTTCTCTCCTTCAATTTCGTGTTGGTCTCCCAATTCCTCTCTTTAGTATGGGATGTTGGATTGCTACTGCTTCATCACATGTTGGTCAATACTCTCTTGACGGCACAGGATTGATGTTGTACTCGTACGCAACTTTGTAACTCTGGACAGAAAAATACGAAGACACATAATTTAGCGGTTGTCCTCCAAACAACCTAATTGCCTTGACTGCATGTTTACATGGTATCCTAGTGTGTAGCCAAAGTCCACAAGAGCATGTTCATTTCTCCAAGTCAACTGCAAGCTTCCCGCTCTCAACCAGAACTTCAAACTTTTCTCTTCCAGACGGTCTTGCGACACACGCCTGATTTTTTCATCCATCTCTAATGTTGTCAGTCTTTTCATAATGCCAGGACGAATGCCATCAGATTCCCAGTTTTTGCAATCCTTCATTCTTTCACAATGTCTAACCATTATTTGTTGTCGTATACCTACAATAGAAAAATGAAACAAAGTTAGAATCAGTAATGGGGCCTAACAAATTAAGACAACACATGGTGTCAAAATTTACCTTCCAACAATGCATGTATCGGCTTGGTCTTGTATGCAGTTATTGTCGCGTTGAATCCTTCAACGAAGTTGGATGTGTTGTCCGGGCACTTTATATGCACAAGCAATCAATTACACAACACATATAATTACACATCACATAGCACACATAAATGGACACTACACGATTAATTAGTAAATACCTCAATGTCAAACTTGTGCCTAGCCCACAAGTTCAATGGTATTTGTCTCAAGTAATTGTATGCCCCAATGTCCAACTCCTTAATCCTTTCCATTGAATTCTCAAAACTGAATTCGGAGAATGCGTTGGTGGCAGCCTAGAACACTTGCCTAATGCATGTAGATTGAGGTAACGTTAACAACAATACAAATGCCTACATCAGTCAATATAATAAGTAAGTAAAAAAATGTCCCTTACATCATTTTCGGTCCAAGATGAAGCTTGTGGAAATTTTGGTACAGATGCCTACAACAGTACCTTCTCTGGCTTCTGGGGAACCAATTAATGGTTTGCATCCTGCAATAAAGCCTTTCACCAAACTTCCAAAAAGCAACAAAGTATTTGGTAAATGCATGTGGCAGGACTGCTGATATTGGGCAGTTTGTGAATGAATTAGGATTGGCATGTTCTAAGATTTTAAGGTACTGTGGTGTATAGGTATATGCTTCATCATGAGACCCCTCAATCTCCTTAATACCAAGCTTTAACCTTGAAAGCTAGACCTCTCCTAACTTTCAATCAAAAGCTTTCTTGGCAAAGCTTTTGTATATTTTATCCGCTGATCTTCGAATTTGCTTTAATATCAGTCAATAGCTTCTTCGTAAGCCACTTGGCATTGGCCATTAGAATTTACACAAGCTTTTCACATGTGTAGTCACCAATGATTGATCTTATTTGCCAAGTTCTCTTGTCTCTGGTTCTTGCTGCAATGATCATAAAAGGGCATCTAGGGAATGCACAAGAGCCCTTGAATCGTGTTTTGTCCGAGTGGTCTCTTACAAAATCAAAGTAATCCTGTACGCAGTAATCCCTCAACACTTCCATGAAATGTTCCTTATCCATGAACAACAATCCTTTCTCCAAGTGTATACCTCCAAAATCAACATCCTTATAATAGGTTCCTTTTTCTGTTCACTTGTCGACAGTAGCTCCATCTTCATCATACATCTTATCTACATCATATGGGTCCCCACCCTCAGCATCACTGTTCTTATCACTCCCTTTGTCGTTCCCTTTGTCACTCCCTTTGTCACTCCCAGAATCACTAACATTAGAATCACTCTCACTTGTTTCAGCCCCACTGTCCACAATAGTAAGCTCAAAAGAACTATCTTCAATAAACCCATCCTCGACAACAACAAACTCATCAGCATTAGGACAAGGTCTTTGTGGTCTTTTTAGAGGGTTCGGGTTTGCACTAACACTTGCATCTTGATCTTGAGTTTGAGGTCTGCCTAAACCACCCCTCTACTGTGTAGCTCCGATCTTACGTTTGGCTTTTGTGGACAACTTTCTTTTTGGCCTGCAACATAGAAGTAACAACAATGAATAATTATATCAGTTTTGCAACCAATCAATAACTTAAACAATAATAACATTCAAAAATAGCTGACAGTAGCGACAACATTCAGTACAAGTGATATTACCATGCAATTATGTCATTATCATGTGCAGCGGAGTCCGTTGATGGGACTGGTGGTGTTCTATCGCCACAACTATACTCATTATCTTGTCCAGCTGAAGCCACGGATGGTGTTGAATTAACCCCAGCATTTGGATCATCAACCGGGACATCCATGTTATCATGATCGAGATTTAGTTCATCATTTTCTGTGGTCTCATGATCAACCCTTTCACTTTCATATTCCGTACCAAAATTCTGATAACAATTAGTGTCAGCATCCTCAAAACAAACATCAACCCTTTCACTCTCATTCGGTGCCCCTTCACATTCATATTATTGAGTTTGTTGTGTACATATGGGAGGTGGTGGAGGTGATGAAGGTTGTGCTTGTGTATATGGGGGAGGTGATGAAGCTTGTGGTTATGTTTGTGAGGGGAAAGGTTCATCTTTATGTTCATCTTCTTTAGTTTGAGGAGATAGTGATAGTGAAGGTGACGAGGCTTGTGTCTGTGTTTATAAGGGGATATGTTCATCTTCTAGTTCATCTAGTGATATTGAAGGTGATGAAGCTTTTGCTTGAGTATGTGAGGGAATAGGTTCATTTTCTAGCTTTTCAACTTTAATGGAGGTCACCTTACTATGCAAAGTCGACACCTTACTTGGTTCCTCATCCGAATCAGAATCAATTCCCATCATTGGTGGTTCACCAAGGATTTAAACTTGAACATATATCTTTTTCCTGGGTAGAGCTCATTCAGAAAAGGGGAGTGAAGACTTACATTTCTGAGAAAAATCATCCTCGTCGCTTGAATCATCCATAGATGAGTCTGAACTATCGGAATACCCATCACCATCTTCACTGCCTCACTTGGTACTTCACTCTTCTCGATAGTTACTTGATCCTCCACCTTCTTCGTGTGTTGCTTTAGCATCGCCTGAAGAGTTTTTGTGCACTTAATCTCAACAATCCTCTTTGAGATGGGGTTTTCATACTTGAACACGGGATTTTAAGGGGTAGACCACATAATTGCTTCCCAGCTTTGAGGTGTGGCGCTTTTTTATCTTCAACCCAATAGTCCAATTTAGAGTCTTTGAAGTTGAACACCACCCACAACCCACTACCTCTACTCATCGTGAGATTCTGGGTTGCGATTCGTGATTTGGGGATAGAATTGGGGTTTGAGCATTTGGGTTATGATTCATGATTTGGGGGCAGAATTAGGGTTTGAGATTCTGGGATTAGAGTTGCGAAATGAAATTAGGGTTGCAAGTAAACGGTCAGCGGCGTGTTGAACGTTAGAGACCCTAAGGGCAAACATGTCTTTTTTCCACTTTAGTTAACGGACGATTTAACGTCTGTTACAAATTGTGGTATCCTGTGAATTTTGAAGTTTTTTATGGTGTCCGAATTTTTTTTTAAAACAATGGTATTTTGTGAATTAGAAAGTTTTTAGTGGTATCCCGTGAAATTTTCCTTAAAAAGAACTTATAATACTAAAATGGTGAACATTTATAAAAGCACCAAATAGAACAGCTAAACCGTCGGTTATACTGTTTGTTTAAGCATGAAAAGTTTGCCTTACTCAACTTATTCATTCATTTAAAAATATTCTGATAAAGACGTTCTTCGGTAATATCATCATGACTCTCAAAATCATGTGCGGTAGCAATGCCAAACCAAATACAAAGAGTAGTGGGGTCCTTAGCTAAGCCTTGGCTAAACCTTGGAAATATTAATGCCATAATACCTTTCAAATCCTAGCTATTATCCTACTGCAATAATACTTGCTAAGAACAATGCCCATGTTGTGGTAATTCCACTGAGAAGGTAATAGTATTTTACGTGCACTTTTACGTGAATTAAAACGCTTATTCCTGCATGAACCAATTTTTGCTATGTGTTTTACCATATTTTATCCTCTCATAAATATGAGTCAGAAATATATGGAGATATCCATTTCATGTCAAAGCAAATCCTTTCATTTTTCTTTATTTTTACATTTGTACATCGAGTCCATTAGAAGGTGCTTTTTAGTAGAATTATTAGCCTTGTCGTTGTTTATAACGGTCATGTAAAGTTAATATGTAAAATATTCAAAGTGGAAGTATAATCATCATGTGCACAATATAACGTGGTACGAGTCGATAACTAAACGTCGACTCAGGATATTAATCGAGTCAACTATGTCGACCACTATACAAACGTCTTCTTTCAATTACCACTTCCCTTCTCTTTCTTTCATTTGCGCTCTTCATCGAAAGATATGGCACCGGCTACTAAGATCCAACCAGAAAACCAACCTCGGGGGCGACTGTATTCATAGATAATATTAATACAGACACCAGGTATGGTACGTTTGGAAGCTATTTGATGAGTTTGGACAGATTGTCGGCATGCGTTTACCCAAGGTCCCAAGAATGCGAACCAAAACAAGATATGGCTTCGTAGAATACGAGCTAAAATCAGAGGCGGATCAGGCAATTGTGGTGACAAACGGTATGAAAGTTGATGGAAACTTCTTGCAAACGCAAACAACGATTCACAGGAAATTCCCGAGGCCGGCTCCTTAAAATTTGAGATGGTTCCCGAAACTAGAGGTGATCATTCGGGCGGGCGGGCGGGTTCGGGCGGGCCAGAGGAAAATTTTTAGGCCCGTCGGGCCTATTTTCAAAAACCAAGCCCGTTTTTTTACATGCTCGGGCCGGGCGGGCTAGGCCCGGTTTTTTTCCAGACTTTGCCGAAGCCCGGCCCGCCCGGCGTTTTTTAATTTTTTAATATAAATTAATAATAAAAATTCAAATTAATATATTTTAATATAGATTATATATTATAATATAACTTATTTAAAATTAATATTATATATCTAACTTATTTAAAAATTTATATTATATATAATTTTTTATATTTATATAAAAATTAAATATGTATATATTACATTTTAAACATATAAAAAATAATATAAAATCGGGCCGTGTGCCGCGGCTCGGTCCGGTTTTTCATTCGGGCCTAATTTTATGTCCAGGCCCGCCCGGAAGCCCTATCGGTTCGGGCTCGTCGGGCTTTTTTACGGGCGGGTCGGACCGGGCTGCCGGGCCGGACACATTATGATCAGCTCTACCCGAAACCTAGAGATTATTCACAAGGTGTTCATCCTCAACCCCAGGAAACCCCCTCGAAGAACAGCACCACCACGCTAAACACCGTTACCGCCTTCTTCCCCTTTTCGACAGGAAGGACATCTAAGCCTTGATGTTTCGATTGTTATGAAGCAAAGACTCGAACGGGGTCTAGTTGTTGTCATGCACCGTCTACGCTTTAATACATCCACGACAAATTGCTAAGATGGAGAAGTGAGGTGGAGAGCATCACATCCCTATCCCATACTAAATACATCATCATCTTTCATGATCACTCCTAGGCTGAAAGCTTTAGAAATTCAAATGCTGATGAGATTCTTAATGGTGTGAATAAGAGTGTGGCAACAAGAGGACCAGAGGATGACAAGAATCACCAGTGTGGCTATTCGAGGAATCCCGGTGTAGGCATGGTTTAATAGAACAATTCATTGCATCATCAAGCATGTAGGTCAAATTATCATGATAGACACGGATATGGAGAAAACACCAAGTTATTTGGAAGCCCGTGTAAAAATTGAAACATCCAAGATGGTGATCATCAATGAAAAAAAAAATGTGGACATTGAGGGAGTGACATGTAATGTAAGGATTATCGAATTTTTTAAGAACTTAGTCAACACCGGAATTTTGAGTCGGAATTACCACGATCACGGTGTCACCGGGAGTTATGGAGAATAGGCACATCGGAAGTTCACCGGCGAACTGCTGCTTGACAAAAATGACGTTGTCTCCAGAAAAGCGGTCAACTCTGCAAAAAAGAAAAGAAAATGAACCGACTTACAAAATTAATATAGCATTGGTAATTTCTCCAGAAATAATTACTTATGTAAAAGGTGGAAAGAGAAACATAGTTACGTGTTGAGTGTCTAAATGAGCATGTTTTAGGGGTGTATTTAGTATGTTTTATCAACACTTTTCATGCTCATTTCTCCACTCTAGCTAGTTTTTCTCTAGTTTTGTATTTTATTAGTGTTTTACACAATTATTGCTGAAACAGGAGAAATAATATAGCTAGAAATAAAGTAGACGAAGAAACGAACGCGTGGTGGGCACAAACGGGTCCAAAATCGGAGCTATAACGAAGAAGATAGAGCATTTGTTTTGCTTCTGGTCCGGACCGCCCCACAGGGGCGGTCCAGTCGGAAATTTGCCCAGATTTCAGATTTTAAAAGCATAAAAAGAAGGAGAGAGGGGGATATCAAGAGCTACGACCAGAATGACGAAAAGGGAGAAAAAAGAGAGGAAAAGAAGAAAGAAGAAGAGGAAGAAGAAGAAAGGGAAAAGAAGAGGAAGAACCCCTCACCATTGAAGCTCATCTTCAACCTCCCATGGCTATTTCTTCTCCTTTCTCTCTCATCTATGCTCTAATGGAGGCTTAACCTCCCTTGTAGTTTGGGATGGGGATTTTGCCCCAAAATCCCTAAAACTTCATTGTTGAATCTTGAACTTGTGTTTATGCTTAATTTTAGTCCTTGTGCTTAATGATTAATAACTATTGAGTATTCATGATTTTTTAAACTTGTCACTCATGATTTAGGGATTATTTAGGGTTTTACCCAATTTGATCTATGGGTTGGAATTTGTGGGTTGCTCTGAATCTGTCGATGTTAGGCCTTGAGATAGATTCTAGGTTGCCGACTATTCAGACATTACTGTGGGTTTCTATCAACATGAGAGTTTTCTGAGATGGAACCCTAAACTGTGAGGACTAAATCAATGTAATTTATCATCAGTGGTTCTGAGATAGGTTTCATTGCAACTTAGGGGGAACTTGTGCTTAATGCTATTTAGTGAGGTTAACCCTAACTGGTTGTGAAGGTTAAAATTAACTAAGTAAGATTTGGCTCATCTTGGGTTTAGAGGGTCATTATCTGTTTTTTTCCATATTTGGTTAGGACTGGTAGATCAAGGTTTGATCGCTAGTTAAACAAGAGTTCCCGTTGTTCAGCTATGAGTTCAAGAGTCGACAATCGGCGGTAAAGGAGTCATGGGTGCAAAGATCCATCCTGAGCTACATCTATCCTAGTTTAGTTAGTTTAGTTTTTAGTGCTTTCCTTTATTTCCCTTAATCAAACCAAAACCCAAAACCCCCAATTTACATTTATGCACATTTGTATATATCTTATTGCACATTTACTAAGCTTATAATTAACTAGATAGTGATGAAGTCCCTGTGGATACAACCTTGTTGTACTACAATGATTGGGTTCACTGCCCATAGTTAGCAAGATAGCGTAATCACTATTGTTAACCATTACGTCAAATATTTTCTCATTCAATATTTTAGAAATAGACAAACGACCAACATCTAGCATATTTTCAAATTTGCTGTTTAATTGCTAGTCAAAATTTTGCTTTAAATTTGGGAGGTGGATATTAAATTCCTCCTCGTCTTCAGCATCCTATCCCCCCTTGCCAACAACTCAGTTTTCAAAAATTCTCCCACTGACGTGGTTGCTGACCAGACCCCTCCAGTCAATCTTTTTCCTCTGTTCAACCTAAATCAAATCAGACAGGCAGCCCTATTAACTCTCCTCTGTCCGACTTCCAAGGATCATTTATCCCAGAAAGTTTAAACCCTCTTCCAATAGATCCCGTTCTCCTAGACTATCACCAATTAATCCCAAAATTCTTCCGGCTTCATTCCCAAACTTCTCATAATTCCCTCTCTGTCTCCTTTCCATCAATAAACTTGGAAGTCTTTCTCTCTCCGAGCTTCACTGAATCTCCGAGCCCAACCCTTGCTAAAGCCAAAAAATGTTTGGACTTTGGTAAATCTCTTAATTGTCACTATCCTAGTCCAGAAACGTCCATTCAAAATTTTGCCCATATTTTGAGACCAAGCAAGAGAGTTGAGGACAAGCTCAACAGTCAACCCAATGGCAAATCTAATATCATTTCAAAACATCAGAGGCATCAGCAGAAAAGAGCTATGACGAGAAGTAAGGAGGGCCGGGTCAAGCATTATGCCTATTCTAGAAAACCACCGGTCGCAACCACTAGATAGGTGGCACTATCTTGGGGACAAAGAAATAATGCAAACATGATTGAAGTCCCAACATCCGGTCAATCTGGAAGCCTAGTAGTTATGTGGAATCCCAGTGTCGTAAACATTCAAATTCATGTAAAAAAGAACGATGGATAGCGATCAAATTAGCATGGCCTACTAACTCCTTTGTGGGTTATGTAGTTTTTGTATATGCACCAACTCAGCCTGAGGCTCGAAGACGGATATATGCAGAATTATTGAGTCACAATTTCAATAGCCCAGTTATATTAGCAGGTGATTTTAATGAAGTTTTGTGCATGGCGAGGCCTAGTTGGACGCTTTCCCTGCTCATCTCTATGGTTCAGTACTTTTTTCCATATAATTGGGTTATTTGGAACAAACGTAGCAAGTTTCTTTTAGAAGATACCCCCCTTCCATGGTCAGACGCAGTCGAGATGGTCAAGCGGAGGTGCTTGGAATAGTGCCGTCGTGAGAGTATCCCTCCAGATCATGTTATCTTATCATCCAAAAAATTTGTTTAGTCTTTTATTTACAAAGTAGTATAATTTTCTTGTTTTCTCTCCTACTTTCTATTTTGAGAGAAAGGCTATATGCCGAAGTATTGCCTTTGTAACTTGGTTTCCAATACTTATAAAATATATATATATTATCCCTTTGTATATGAATTTAGGGTCGCTAGAATTTATAAGTGCATGAAATATCGTAGCTAGCTTGATCATGTGATATGTCTTTTTTTTATCAAGGGGCTATCAAGTAGGCAAATTCGAACACACAGACGTTCCGTGCAAAAATATCGTCAAGCCGCTGATTCTGCTTTGTTGACTGGGTGCCTTTTTTATTATATTAACTTTAAATGGTTGTAACTTTTAATATATAAGTTCAAAATGAAAAAAAATTATATCATTATTCATCTAAATTCAAGCTCTTCAAAACAAGACCAGTCATAGATATGTTTTGACAACTTAAAAAAAAATTATTTTACATGTGTATGATGATACACTAAAATCATATATGATCATCATTTTTGAAATTATGATTCATTAAAATTGATATATGATTCATTAACTAATAAGTGGTGAATTAGATTACAAATTTCGAACCCGATAAAAATCATTATTGTTTTGTAGTGTATTATTATTATTGTATGGTGTATTTTAAACCTTTATGGTGAATCATGTATTTTTTTACGTACCAAATATTTTTTATGTTGTATTATTGTTTAAATTTTTTCTTTTTAAATGATTGATGATGATTCATTAATTTTGATATTATGATTCATTAAATGATATTATGATTCATTAACTAATAAGTGGTGAATTAAATGATGAAATCGAATCGATAAAAAAACATTATTGGCTTTAGTGTATTATTATTGTATTGTAATGTATTTTAACCTTATATGGTGAATCATATATTTTCTTATGTACCAAATATTGTTTTGTATTGTATTATTATTTAAATTTTTTATTTTATATGTTACTGATGATACACTAAAATGATGTTACGATTCATTACATTTGATATTATGATTCATTAACTAATAAGTGGTGAATTAGATAACAAATTTCGGAACAAAAAAAAACTTTGGAACAAAATTGAATCATTATTATTTTGTGGTGTACTATTAATGTTATATGGTGTATTTTAAACTGTATGTGGTGAATCATAAGTGTCGTTGAATATGTTGATATGTACATATTATTAACATAAATTTTTAAACTTGTTAAAACATATTAATGACTGGTCTTGTTTTAAAGAGTTTCAATTTAGATGAATAATGGTGTAATTTTTTTTTATTTTGGACTTATATTTTAAAAGTTATGACTATTTAAAATTAATACAAATGTTATCCATTTAATATGCCACCTAAACAGTCCAATAAGTTAGCTGACTAAACTGCCACGCACTATAATGAGAATGAACTTCCCCCAATCTACCGTCTGACGTCGGTACGAATTAGCTACAATAACCTTTACGGCATAGATGGTGAATTTCAGTGAATGAGTCACGTCACTAGCTACCAAAATTTAAACCGGCAATCACACAAATATCTCTGCCGGAAATCTTGGAATAAAGACAAAAGCGTCGTACAGTATAGATTTTAGTGAGTAGATATATAGTAGTAATAGATCAAGGACAAAGAACATGGTTTTCCAGTGTGCGAAGTAGTTGATGATCATCAGTTGGCGTTATAACTCGTCGACGTTGCTCGTTGGTCATGTTGTTGAGACAAGGTGAAGGACCAGAAGGTAGACTTCTCCTAGTAAGTGCAGTTAATTCCCCGCAAGTAGTTGTACGTGCTCTCCATCACTGCTGGTGATTTTGGATGATAAAACTCGACCGGCCATACAGTACTGTAGATTGGTGGGACTATCCGCATGGTTTCCATGATAATCATCACAGATACTGCTATAACAAGGTATGAGGAGATGCAATGCATGTGTGAACACAGTGTACTTCTTCTGTTCAGAGACGTGGTGATGGTGGCATGTATAGTAGTATAATATATGTGTGTGAGTGTGGAGAGAGGCTAATTAAGGCGTTTTGACTCTAGTGTTGTTTGGTTCTTCAGGATGATGATGATGATGATGATATATAGAATGTATGCGGAGATTATTTTTTGATCAGGGGGAATATATGCGGAGATTGCTCTACTAAAGAGGAAGATTAATTTATTGGGATGATATATGTAATATTGGAGAATGAAATTATAGCATACTACCTCCATCCCACATACTAATTTAATATTAGATAAAAATATATAAATGTAAATTATGTAAACTTTTTATTTAATAAACTATATTTTTAATTTTATAAAAATATTTATTTTTATATATTAAATATTAAAATTTAAAAATACATTGAACACAGAACTATCATGGTGGGGCAGAAATGGTAAGGTAGGAGTGCATTTCTGCCAAATATAAATGTGGGTATCATATTATTACAAAGTTTGTATCAGAAGACTGTCAATCTCTGATGTGTTTTATATTGGGTCTTTCGCGATAGCCCAATCGATTAAATAACTCATCATCTTCCAAGCTAAAATATTTGTATATGCATGTATTCAAATTGATGACTTTACTTTTTTTTTTAAGATGAATTATGAGGTTACTTATGTTTATTATGTGTAAATTACTTTTGGAAAAATTATATACACTCTCCGCAAGTTTATTTTAAATCGTAAAATGAGTATAACGTTTTAATGTTTGACTAATATAGTTGAATTATCATTATTTCTTCTCTTTCGGCTACGTTCGGAGGTGGTCTAAATTTGGTATAAAGGTGGTATAAAAAGGGTGGTCCCCGCGTGGGTCCCACGTGGGTTTCTACGTTCTATTCCAATAATATACTGCCACATATAAAACAACCATAAAATAGCCAGATCAAAACAACCACAAAACAACCATGTCGAACGGAGCCGAAATAATCTGAATTTTGTGTATTACAGGAGCATACTACAAGAGAATAATTTTTTTTCAAAAAGAAACATGACTCGTGCCATATATTATCATATATCACCAATAGGATTCAAGACTGATTATTAGTAGTAACTTAAATCCTCAAAGTGCCTTCTTAAAAAAAACTCAAAAGTGCCAAATACGTACATAGTCACGAGACTTCTTTCTTCGGTCATAAGTCATAACATGAAATGATACGAAGGTAGGCGCAGATCCTATAAAGGACACACAAAAGTCTTTATATAAAGACAATAATATCAGTCATACAGAGAAAAAATGTTAGTCATTTTTATAGGACAATATTAGCCATATATATATATGAAAACTGATAGCCACCAGATAATTAATAATAATATTTTAATTTATTGCAGTTACAAAATTACTAAATAAGGCGTAGCCAGCCTCAAAAAACGTTTTTTTTTTTTTGAAATTACTATACACCAACTTTACCCTTATACCACAAACCATCAAAACACTATATGGTACAGTTTTTAAAAATGCGAAAACATTTTTTTAGGATTGTATACAAGAATTGTGTAAGACTTCTAAACCATAAACCTGTTATATATTAAGCAATGAAATATTAACGATATACAACAGTGGCCAATATTTTATTTAGCTATGACATACATTTTTATGTGTACATGGCTTACATATCTTAATGTCTATGACAAATATTTCATAGGTCTGTGGCATATATATTAGTTTCATTAAATACAATTGATCTGTTAGAATTAAGCAATGAATATTGAGTACTTTTTGTATATTTACGATATACATGCGTGGCAAATATTTCATAGGTCCGTGGCATATATATTTGTACACACATGGCATATATTTTTTAATGTCTATGGCTAACATTTGTCCCTATCTAAAACTTCAGCTAATAGCAGTACATGTACAATATAAGTTCAATATACACATAGCGTCATTAAATACAATTAATCTGTTAGAATTAAGCAATGAATATTGAGTAGTTTTTGTCTATCAACGATATACACTTGTGGCACATATTTCATACGTGTATGGCACATATATTAGTAAATACATGGCATATATTTTTCAAAGCAACGAGTAATACTAGGATGATGGTTAGAAGAAGGAAATTAAATTAATGGAGAGGATTAAGTCATTTAAATCTAAGGGCAATATGATAGGGCGCGGATCCTATAGAGGACAAACAAAAGCCTTTATATAAAGGCTTAAATATTGCTCATTAGATTCACTTTGATTTATTTGAATGGTTGTGATTAGAACACTCATTAATTCCAAAGAGATTACCCTACCTCCAAAACACCCCAAAACCCACCCTAGGAAAGCTAAAAACGTCGTAGGCATTTTTAGGGTTTATAGTGGCGGGTTTAGGGTCTAACGACCCTAAACCCGCTACCACAAACCCTAAAAACCTATCGAAGTAGTTGCTATAATATAAAGTACAGAACAAATTCCAAATAGATCACCCTACCCCCAAAAAACACCCCAAAACCCACCCTAGGAAAGCTAAAAACGTCGAAGGCATTTTTAGGGTTTGTAGTGGCGGACCCTAAAAACCCGCCACTACAAACCCTAAAAATCTGCCGAGTTAGTTGCTACAATATAAAGTACAGAACAAATTCCAAATAGATTACCCTACCCCAAAAAACCCACACCCTAGGAACGCTAAAAACGTCGAAGACATTTTTAGGGTTTGTAGTGGCGGATTTAGGGAGACCCTAAACCCGCAACCACAAACCCTAAAAACCTGCCGAGTTAGTTGCTACAATATAAAGTACAGAACAAATTCCAAATAGATTACTCTACCCCAAACACCCCAAAACCCACCCTAGGAAAGTTAAAAATATCGAATTCACCTCTTATTACTTAATGAATCATAATATCAATTTTAATGATTCATAATAAAAAAGTAATGAATCATATTATCAATTTAGTGTATCATTGTATACATGTAAAAATAATTTTTTTAAAGTCGTCAAAACATATTCATGACTGGTCTTGTTTGAAGAGCTTGAATTTAGGTGAACAATGATATAATT